>CALNHX010009692.1:0-47191 GCA_940337035.1 Agriotes lineatus | reverse complement strand
CCTTCGAACGAACGAACGTCGCTATTTCGACTGGCCCCGACAGCTCGTATCTCTCGTCGTAGCGTCTTTACTGTGAAGTCGACTGGGTTAATAACAGTGATTGCATTACCTGGAGGTGGCCTTGTCAATATGCAACAAACAGTAGTTACCCGATTCCTCGCTTCCTCAGGTAGGTGTGATATCAGAACCGGTGTGGACGAGCTTTGCGCACGTAAGCGATTCCCAATGTTTTGCGGCCGATTTGAACTCTGCTATCAGCGGGGACGCTGACACGATAGATAACCAGCTGGAGCTGTGGGCCTCTTACCAGATGCTCTTCGCATCGAACGTCGATTATTAGTGCAGAGGGAGATATCCTTCAAAATTCTTACTAGCGGTGGCGACTTCTTATCCGCTTCTGCGTACTTAATTTTATCAGATGTTCTTAATACTTTTAAATTACAGATATTCATCCCATATAAGCATAACGACATTTATACATAAATAAGGAGGAAAATGATATTTTTCGACGTACCAACTGTCTTTTTATAAATTTGCAAGGTAAAAAAAATGATACTTGAGAAAATTATGATTGTTCACTAACCTATTTTTTCTCTTACAGATTTTAACATGTTTTTAACCATTTTCTACTATGTAGACTGAAGAAGGCACAAGGTGCTGAAATATATTTCTACTTTACAATTTTGACCTGTTCTTTTACCTCAGGATGGATTTCTACTGTAAATAGCTACCAATTGTCCTTAACATGTTTGAACATTAAACCTCAGCCAGCTACCTATCTATTAATTGTTTGCGTTAATCTTTTCTGGTTAATGTTTTTTCAGTTATGAATATTTTGTTACGAGTTTCTTTCGATTTAAATTTAATATATATATATATATAATCTTGCCCCTTTTACCTTTCGGTGTAGGGTGTTTTACATTCTTACATACATTTACATTTCCAAAAAAAAATAAATCAATTTACACTCTAGTTTCCAATACCTATTACAAATTAAATTAAATTAAATTAGATTTAAATTTAGGCTTACGCATTCTAATCAGGCATTTCTCGTCCATTTGTTATTTTTCTTGCTTCTTTTTCACTTCACTGCCCGTTTTCGTACTTCTACCACTCTTACTCACATTAATTCCCGTATTTGTTCGCACTCACACACTTCACTCCTGTTGGATTTTCACCTTTCTTACTGAATAGTTATTGTTATGTACGTACGAACTTTGCCCATTCTTTTTTGTCTTGGGTCAGTGTTTTAGCCTCTTGCCAGCTTAGATTCTTCTTTTCCAGGCTTTCCGCGATTATCTCGTCCCATCTCCTCCTTGGTCTTCCTCGTGTTCTCTTCTTGTTCGTTTTGGTTTGCCAAATTATTTTTGTATGTCTGTTGTTTCCCATTCTCTTTAAGTGTCCGAACCATCTCAGTTGTTGTCTTTCTATGTTATTTATTATTGTATCTACCTTTAGCGCTGCTCGTATTTCTTCGTTTCTATGTCTATCTTTTTTCGATATTCCCATAATTCCTCTTAGAAATTTCATTTCGCATGCTTGTACCATGCTCTCTTGCCTTTTAGTGAGTATCCAGCTTTCGCATCCGAATATCAGTAATGGTTTGAAGATCGTGTTGTACACTGTTAATTTTGTCTTATTGCTTATTTCTTTCTTCCTTATAAATGTGTCATTTAGGGCATATTATATTTTATTGGCACTTTCTATTCTGTTTTTTAGTTCCGCTTCGTTTTTTCTGTCCTTCTGTATTGTAACCCCCAGATACTTGAAACTATCTGTTTGTTCAATCTCTTTATTATTAAGTTGTATTTTTATTTGTGTATTGTTTCTTCCTAGTACCATTACCTTAGTCTTGTTAGTATTTATAGTGAGATTGCATTTTTGTAGTGCTGTATTCCACAGTTCTAGGTTTTCTTGTAGCTCTTTCGGGTTTTTGGCACAGATCATTAAGTCATCTGCAAACACGCACTCAGTTATGTACACTGGTTTCAGGTTTCTGTATCCCACTAGCAGTTTCTTAATTTGGCTTTTGACTTCTTTGGTTACATCATCTAGTATGAGGTTAAAGAGTGTTGGGCTTAGGACACCCCCCTGCCTCACTCCTTCTTTTGTCACGAATTCCTCTGACTCGAGGTTGTTTGTTCTAACCTGATTTCGGGATTTGGTATAGGCTAGTTATGTTTTCCCTCAATCTCTTTCCAACTCCTCTTTTCTTAAGGCTATCCCAGATAGTTTTCCTCAGTATACTGTCAAAGGCCTTTTTCAGGTCTATAAACGCTATATATATGTCGTTTCCTTGGAACTTTTCAATTAATTGCTTTATTGTAAATATGTGGTCTTGTATTCCTCTACCTTTCCTAAAGCCACTTTGTGATTCTTCTATTTGGGTTTCCATTTTTGCCTTCAGTTTATCATCTAGTAGTCTCTCATATATTTTATATACGTTACTGAGTAGTGTTATCCCTCTATAATTGTTACAATCCTTCCTATTTCCCGACTTATATATGGGTAAAATTATGCAGATCTCCCATTCTGTAGGGATCCTACTTTCTTCTGCAATGTGATTGATCATTATTGTTAAAAGCTCTATTCCATTGTTTCCTAGTAGCATTAGCATTTCTGCAGTTATGCCGTCATGCCCTGCTGCTTTGCCTCTCTTCAGCTTTTTTATAGCGTCTCTTACTTCTTCTAATCCAAATGTCTCTTCTTGTTCGCTGTCTTCCTCTTCTTGCTCACTATTATCCTCGCCATTGTCCCGGTTACCTGTTGTTTTGCCGTGTTTAATAATTCCCCGAAGTATTCTTTCCATCTTCGCATTATATCTTCATTTTCTGTTAGGGTTTCCCCTTCCTTCGAGGTGATGAGCAGTTTCTGGTTACCTACATTATCCTTTTCCATCTTTTCATCGAATTCTTCCCACGTTTTTTGCTTCGCTCTTTTTACCAGTTCTTTCACTTTTAATCTCTGTTCTTTATATTCTGTATAGTTTTCGTTGTTTTTATTCCTTAGGTAATATCCCCATTTTATTTTCTTTAATCTTGTTTCTTCCTTTATCTCTTCGTTCCACCAGTGCGTTTTCTTTTTATTTTTGTTATCATTTGTCTCCCCACAGATTATTTTGGCTGTCTTTATTATGGCTTCTTTAAATTTTATCCATAGTTCTTCTATGTTATAATTTTTTACATTTCTTTTTATGGTTATCATTTCTTTTTCCATCTCTTCTGTATATTTACTTGCTATTTCTTCTTCTCTTAGTTTGTATATTCTTATTTTTGTCTTCTTTGGTGTGATTGTTTTTATTCCCTGTTTATTTCCCTTGGTTTCCATTTCTATTTTCGTATCTGCTACTACCAGGAAGTGATCAGTGTATAATTCGGCCCCTCTTTTTACTCTTGTGTCCTGAATTTCGTTTCTATACTGCTTGTTTATTATTACATAGTCAATGAGCGATTTCTCCTTTCTGCTTAAATTTAATACTGCAAATAAATACGTAGGTTTTTCTTAATTGTGTCTTTATTTTAACCAGAAATTACTTGAATCTTTTATGGAAAATAATGACACAAAAGCTTACAAAGTTGAACTTGTTCGTAAAACGTAACTTAGATTACTTCTAAAACATGGAAAACTTCTCACTTTGGTATAAGTTAAGCCTCAGAACCTCAACATTAACGTGTGAATTTATAAAAATGACCATCAAAATGTAAAAATACCTGTCCTGGAAAAGTACGTTTTTTGATATGTGTCACTGTGTCACTGTTCTTTGAGCGATATATGATAATAAACTATATAATATAATAAAAAATTACAAAATGTATTTATTTATCATTTAAATTACATTAACTATACCGTAATCCAGAGTAACTTTGTAACTGCAGCATTACTTTGGGACACCCACATTATTTTGGACATTTTATTTAACAGAAATGGTGGCTTTTATAATTTAATTTTCAAAAGTAGGTAATGTACCGCCAAAAAACGAAGTTTGGCAACACAATTTTCCTGGACCTGACTGGGTGAAATCTTTTCATTGCCGACCAGAGCTTAGCCAGAGGTTGTCTCAAAATATTTCACACAAGAGCAGCCACAGATGATGACGTCGTTAATCAGTTTTTTGATCACGTGAGCACTGAGTTGGAAGGAGTTCCTGCAGCTAATATTTGGAACTATAACGAGACGAACCTTGTTGACGATCCTGGCCGCTCCAAAATAATAACTAAGAAAGGAACTAAGTACCCAGAAAAAATTCGCACCTCAAAGGCCTGCACATCTCTAATATGTGGAAATGCGGAGGGACAGCTCGTCCCTGTATACGTTAATTATAAAGCTCAAAATCTCTGGTCGATATGGACGGAAAATGGGCCAACAAATGCCCGTTACAACCGCACAGTTTCTGGTTGGTTCGATTTTCAAATATTTGAAGACTGGTTCATGCATTTACTGCTCCCCATACTAAAGCGCCAAGAAGGACGCAAAGTCATTATTGGAGACAATTTAAGCTCACATATGAATGTGGAAGTCATTAGGCAGTTGAACTCAACGATATTAGCTTTATTGCATTGTCACCAAATACAACTCACCTCCTCCAGCCCCTTGACGTGGCCTATTTTCGACCGATGAAAGGAAAATGGAGAAAAATCTTGAACGATTGGAATGATACAAACCAAGGAAGTCGTTTCACTGGTGTGCCAAAAGACCAGTTTCCTCAACTTTTAAAAACACTTATGACGAAACTAGATGAGCGGGAAGCTGAGAATCTTAAATCAGGTTTCCGGAAGTGTAGAATTTTTCCATTAAACAGGAAAGTTGTTTTAAACCACCTATACACCCACGTTGTTGCTGACGATTCGGCGATAAAAGAAATTGTTGCAGATAGTTTTATTCAACATCTTAGTCAGAAACGAGAGGAGGCAACATCAACATGTCAGCGATAAAGAAAGAAGCATGTAGTACCTCCTGGAAAAGATATTACAGTTGCAGATTTAGAAGGTTCTGTTGCTGAGGATGTGGTGATTCCTGATCACAAAAGAAATTTAGACAATCAACCAGATCAACCTTCCACTTCTAGAATACACAAATTAAAACGGAAAAAGCAAAATGACGAAATACCACAGAAAGAGTCATCCGACACGTCCGACACCGATAAGGCCAGTACCATAGAATATGCAGAAAGCGACGCCAGTCCTGAAACCCGACTGTCTGATGAAAATTTAAACACAGAGGCTGCATGTTCAACAGTAGAAAAGCTTCAAACCAAGAAAACTGTTAGGGCTTATGTCGCTGTAATCTACAATAAAAAAATATCCTGGTCAAATAACGAAAGTTGAGGACACACGAGCAATTGTGCATGTCATGACTCAATACGGTAAACAATGGAAATGGCCATCTCAACAAGATGAAATTTTCTACGATGAAGAAATTGTCATGACTCTGAAAACACCAACGAGTCGTGGTGTCACCGGGAGCTTTTTGATATTCCCGAATTAACTAATTTAAAATATGTTAATTGACTTTTACGTTAAAATCTTAAATTTAGGGGATTACGGTAATAATTTGTTAGATTGATGATGCCCTTCCGGAATCCGTTTCTCCATTGGACGCTTCGAGGTCATCATCACTGTTGTAATAAAGAAAATATAACTGATAGTATCACAACACTTAAAATAAAGGTTTACCTTGATAAATCTAACATCTGCCTTAATAACAGCACAAACCTCCTCCGTTGGTCTTCACTTATAAACCTTAAGTTTATTGACGGATTTGGAGGATTCAAATATATTTCCACACTGGTGTCCCCCCGGTCATCATCGTAAGTTTCTATAGCTGACTTCTCAATCACATTCATATTAAAAAAGTTCGCATCAGTTATATTATATATTACTAATTCTGGCATCACCTTCAGGTGCACCTCAATTGCTTCCCCTTCTGCAATTTTGAGGGTTACATTTTCAAACCTGCTCATATTTAACGTTTTAACGTAGCGTTTATGTTGGAATTGACGAAATTTAAACATGATTTCTTTTATATCCATATCTAAAACCAAAACGTGTGCGAGACCTTTTTAGGCTCGGCAAACTCAGATTTTCAAGTATCACCACTGATCACCACACTACAGCTGCTTTCGCATTACACATTAGAGTGCTCTGGAGTGCACCAGAGTAAGTTACCTCGCGTTCGAATTACAACATAATTTTTGGAGTAACTAACGCTAGTCGTCCTTCCCCTGCCCCCTTAAGCCCATGAAAATTTTAGGTGCTACAAGCCCTGACATGCGCTGTTGTGTTATTTAGAATCAGCTGTGAAGCTGTCAGATTTAACCGCCTTTTTGACTAAAAGAATCGGTATTTGTACTGTGCTGTATACGAAATATCGACAATCTTTCTGCTTATTCTAAAATGTGAAATGTTTTATCATCATAATGGGGCACGATCTGTTCGACAAAATTCTCAATTTTCATTATTTTCATTAGCTGACCTTCACTGAATGAATTCGAGTCTGAAGATTCAAAAATTCCCAAGCTATCCGCAGTATCAGCTAAATTTACTGTAATTAACAGATTTTTTTAAATGTAATTATTAATTATATTTCAATGAACTTTTTCCTACGAATCAAGTTCTTTGAATTTAAAAATGCACACACCGTCAGCGGCTCGGTGCGTCCGGCACCCCGACACTGTAACGGTATAAGGGGTTACAGATTATGTATGTATGTATGTAAATCCATTTTGAGCGTAGTCTGCATATACCGCCCTTATTTTAAACGTTCAATTCAAAAGTAAATTAGTTAGGTTATGTATTTTACCCGAGAGTAACGCAACGTCTGTTCGAATTACAAAGCAACTCACCCCAGAGTAATTCACCCCAGAGTCAATTGCACCAGTGCTAGTTGCACTCAATTCGAAAGCAGCTTACACTAATCAAAGAAGAGGTTACATCCTCTTTGACACTAATATCCATATATATAATACACATATATTGCTAGTAGGGCCTGGAAACGTCCGAAAACATTACGGCGCCGATATAGTCTCACTTACGGTATAAGTATAACGCGTCTCGTGCGCATGCGTGAGAATTCGAGCTCCGCTTTTAAAAGCGAATTTTAAACTTGACCACTTCGCCATTGGGCGGACGACGCCGCCGCGCTTGCGCACAGCTCACCATTATACATTGAAGAGTTTGTTGTCTGTCTCACTTCCTTCGTGAGTTTCCCACTCATAGCCGCTAGCAATATAGTATTAGATATATGGTTGGCACACGTACACGCGGCCATAGACCATATCATAAATAAGACCATATATTTAATAAATATATGCCATAGACAAACAACTAGTAAGAGACTGGTTGGCAACAGCAGTCAGAGCCAGTACACAGGGTGTTTCAAAACAAATGCGAAAAACTTAAGGGGCTGATTCCTTGTTCAAAATGAAGGATAGTTTATTATATAAACATTGGGTCAAAAGTCAACCATTAGGGAGATATCGCACTGCAAATATGGCGGCAAAATAATGTTTTTATTTGTTATCTTAAAAATGAAAAGAGGTAGCACAATAAAATTTTATGGAATTATTACTATTATAAAAACACACTTTTTGCATATTTCTCAACTTTTTTAAAAAGAGTAGAGAGGATTGAATTAGACTACCGCTATCATTCTTCTTAACTAAATTTAAGAAAAACTTACGCAATGACATGGAAAAATATCAATTGATAGCCTGGTTTATTTAGAAACTTTTTTGTCCCTTGCAATTTTTTCATAAAACTTAACCGTTTCCAAATAAAAAAATCTGGTGTGATACACTCACACAACTTCCTTTTACAGTGATCTTATAATTAGTCAAAAATTTCATTTTTAATTTTTAACCATTTGTTAAAAATTTTCAAAAATTACAAATTCTACAAAAACGGTACAAAATCGAGTGTTAGTTGAAGAGACAAATTTTCTCTAGAATTTTAAGGTGAATTCAAAAATGTAATAATATACCGGGTGTTTTATTTAAAATAGGAGTTAAAAAAAATAGAAAAAAAAACAAAAGAAACCCACTTTAGAAGTATTCAACTGGAAAATCACCTATCTCACATCAATACACATTAAAAATGTAAGAAAAATGTAAAATTTAAAAAAAATCGTTAGAGCCGTTTTTGAAAAAATCGAAAAAAACTGAAAAATCACAAGAGTAAACACCTACTTCCGGTTATGCGATTTTCTTCAAAAGCTTGCTGTCTCATCTATATAGTACACAAAACTTATATATGAAGTTTCAATGCCATACCTCTTTTCGTTTTTGAGATATTCTGTTCACAGACACACACACAGACAGACACACAGACAGACACACAGACAGACACACAGACAGACAGACAGACAGACCAATGAAAAAAAATATGTTTTTTGGGATCAGGGGACTCTAAAACGTGAAGATCTGTTGAAAACTCAATTTCGAATTTTTGGGGTGAATCCAATACTTCCTTTATAGTAGTAAAAGGAAGTAAAAAAAATCTGGTGTGATACACTCACACAACTTCCTTTTACAGTGATCTTATAATTAGTCAAAAATTTCATTTTTAATTTTTAACCATTTGTTAAACATTTTCAAAAATTACAAATTCTACAAAAACGGTACAAAATCGAGTGTTAGTTGAAGAGACAAATTTTCTCTAGAATTTTAAGGTGAATTCAAAAATGTAATAATATACCGGGTGTTTTATTTAAAATAGGAGTTAATAAAAAAAATAGAAAAAAAAACAAAAGAAACCCACTTTAGAAGTATTCAACTGGAAAATCACCTATCTCACATCAATACACATTAAAAATGTAAGAAAAATGTAAAGTTTAAAAAAAATCGTTAGAGCCGTTTTTGAAAAAATCGAAAAAAACTGAAAAATCACAAGAGTAAACACCGACTTCCGATTATGCGATTTTCTTCAAAAGCTTGCTGTCTCATCTAAATAGTACACAAAACTTATATATGAAGTTTCAACGCCATACCTCTTTTCGTTTTTGAGATATTCTGTTCACAGACAGACAGACAGACACACAGACAGACACACAGACAGACAGACACACAGACCAATGAAAAAAAATATGTTTTTTGGGATCAGGGGACTCTAAAACGTGAAGATCCGTTGAAAACTCAATTTCGAATTTTTGGGGTGAATCCAATACTTCCTTTATAGTAAAAGGAAGTAATAAAACGTAAAGCATTGCATGTCGAGAAAAAGAAATTTATTTTAGAAAAATAATCTAGTTGGCTGTTATCACTTTTTAAGACGTTTCTTATTATTGTTTTATTTGACATTGCTCACTTAGTCACCAACCATTTATAATGGAGTAATAGTATATTACACAACGAGAGCTGTAGGAAGCATATTACACGCGAGTTGGAAAAGTTACGCACAAGCCGCGTAGCGGCGCGTGTGTAATTCCACGAGCGTGTAATTGCTCTATAGCTCGAGTTGCGTACTATACTTTTTCTACGATCACACTCATTTCGTTAAACGAAAAAGAAATATTTTATTAACTGTCAAATCATCTGTCACACCATCTTAAAAATTAGGAGGCTGCAGTCACATCCCTACACCGCTTCGTACAAACAACAGAAGCTAACTGTAACGTAATAAAAAAAATTACGTGTTAGTCATTATCATTACGTAACACTGTTTGTAACAACGAATTTACTAATCAAGTAAGCAGTGCTTAATGAGCAATTTACTAATAAAGGAGTAGAAAAAGAAAGTAACTTGATAAAACGTTATCATGGCCAACCCTCATCCAGAAAGATCGCGAATGCAATATACCAATACTTATTATAATTGAAATATAAATAAAGGAGAACGATCCAAATGTGTGTGTCCGACAATTGCAGACGCGATGTCCCCCATTTGCGTTGGCATTATTTCGCCGTCGCCTCGATTTCGTGACCGAGGCGGAGCCCCGAAGGCCCCTTTGAAGAGGGGCGGAGTTCCGAGCGCCCCTTGGTGAAGGGCAGAGCCCCGAGGGCCCCCTTAGAGAGGGGCGGAGCCCCGTGGGCCCCTTTGAGAGGGGCGGAGCCCCGAGAGCCTTTTGGAGAAGACCCCCTTAGAAAGGGGCGGAGCCCCGTGAGCCCCCTTGGAGGGGGGCGGATTCCCGAGGGCCCCCTTAAAGAGGGACGGAGCCCCGTAAGCCCGAGAGGCGGATCCTCGAGGGCCCCTTACAGAGGGGCAAAGCCCTGATGGCCCCTTTGAGAGGGGCAGAGCTCCAAAGGCCCTCTTGGAGAGGGGCCGAGCCCCGGGGGCCCCCTCGGAGAGGGGCGGAGCCCCGACGGCCCCCTTGGTGAGGGGAGGAGCCCTGAGAGCCCCCTTCAAGAGGGGCGAAGCCCCGTGAGCTTCCTTGGAGAGGCGCGGAGCCCGGATGGACCCTTGGAGAGGGGCGGAGCCCCAAGGGCCCCCTTGGAGAGGGACAGAGCCCCGTAATCCCCCTTGAAAAAAGGCGGATCCCCGAGGGCCGCATTAGAGAGGGACGGAACTCCGTGAGCCCCCTTGGAGAGGGGCGAATCCCAGAGGGCCCCATTTTAAGCAATTATTCTCTCTTGAAATGATAACAGATCTCCTTTAGACTTGCACGAATGTGTATCTACAAATAACTCCCGTTTTATCAAAAAACTGTTTTAAAACGGTGATACTAAAACGTCTGTTACTGAAATATGACTACAAATACCTGTGTAAACTGCAGGAGTCGCCTGTACCGCATTCACTCCATTTGTTACACTGTGACAGGATTTGCATGTGCATTTTTTAACGGTGTCATCAGTGACATTTAGTAACAAAATATTACTAAAGTCAAAACTATTGCTACTTCAGATAATTTATAAAATGTCAATGTCTCATTTTGACATTAGTAACTTTTTTGCAACTAAATATGCATACACTGCTAAAAATATTCAATAGGACATTGAAACGACTCTTAATGGCGGATTTTAAAACAATCAATCAGAAACAGGACCAAAATTGACCACACTGTCGTTAATATAGACACTGTACTGTGTAGCTGTCAACACGTTAGTTCGTGGTGTGTATTTATGTGATATTTGTGTGGTGTATTTCGTGTGATCTGCTGTCATCCATGTTGTATCGAGATGCCAACCATTGTTCCTTTTTCGCCTGTTGGCATGAAACCGGTGACACCAATAACTCGGCAGAAGCCATGAGATTAAGAATCGAAAAATCGATATAAGATCGAGAATCGAACTGATCTAGAAAATTGGCGAAACTGGCGAAATGTTTAGCAGAGGTTTTTCAAATTTGGCATCTTGAGGCAAATACGATGACGTGCTGATCGTATAGGACTTTTTTGACGTGTTTTTTTAGATCATGTCGACAATTAGGTAGTAGTGCGATGGCTCCTCTTGGAGGCTTTCAACGGTTAGGTGAAAGCAGTGAGCTTCCACCTCACTACGTGAACGTTCCTCTTGGTTTAGAGGACGGGTATTTCCCTATTTCTTCCTCCACAAAAGAACCCTCTGCTTCCTGTTATGCGACATGTTGTGTTTTCTAAGATTGTGTAACAAGTGTGTAACAGAAAGGAATGGTACTACGTAATAGGCCTAAAAATGGTGGTAAATTGAATAGGATAGACCGCGCTATAGCGCGCGCAGCCCCGTTTATTGAAATATAATGCTAACCAACATGTATAAGTAGCTAATTCCATGGCTACCAGGATATCAAATATTTATGGCCACCCGGTAATGGATAAGCAAACTAAAGTTCAAGAATATTTTGTCAGAGGAAGACAAAGAAATTTCATCACTTTAAATGTGTTCACTCTATATCTGCTATTGATCCTCAGTTTATACGTGGAAACACAAATTATTTATTTTTTTTAAATTACCACCCAAGTATGTTAAATTCATTTATGATAATTACATTTCACATATATCTAAAAAAGAGTTAAATTTTTTTTTTAAATGGTGGAAAGAAAAGTAGGCAAGCTTCCTTACTATCGATATGATAAATTTAATTTTCTTTAAATGTTTCACTCCATTATAAATGGTTTTTGCACTACTAGTCTCAGAACGCACCGTTATTGGTCTATTTTTAGGTCGTGAAGTTGATATTCTCCACCAAGGGAGAGAAAGTAAAATAAACAATTTTCACCGTGGTAACTAATAAATTGCTAAGTCACCAAATATGACTATTTTAATTTTGACGTTTTAAAGAGCTGTATTGTCAAGTTGACAGTTAAAATATTTTCGAAATTTGTTGGGAATTTAGGTATTAAGCCGTTTTGTAGTGCAAAAAATAGTATATACACCACGGTAGCGAATCGTCTTATAACCTTCGTGCTTTAGATACTTCGCGCTGCGCGCTCAGTATCTAATATGCGCTCAGGTTATAATACTGCGCTTCGCTACCTTGATGTATAATATACTATTATCTACTCCTACTGCACAATGGCCATGAATTATGATTCATAATTCACGGTTTGCAGCCAATCAGAAAATTCTATTTTCATTATTCAATAGTTTGCAAATTGCAACCAATCAGAAAATTCTATTTTCATTATTCAATAAGTTGTAGCCAATCACAAAATTCATTCTTATTATTAAATGACTTTTGAAGTTAACAGCTGTCACAAATGTCATAATTCGGAAATGTGAACACAAGGCTCCTATTGCATAGGAGTAGATAAAATATCGTATTATATTCGCGATTATGGCCATTATTCACTCAGATGACTTGCGCCACGCGCCTTCGGCTTGTGGCGCAAATGTCATCTTCGTGAATAATGGCTGTCATAATCGCTCATATAATAATATACTAATTATTATATTGTTTGTTTCCTTTAGGTTTTCCTGTTATTAAAAACTACGTTTATCCGCAAACGTCACAAAAGTGACAACTTATTTGTCTTTATTGACAAGGTAAAAGTGTCACTTTATCTGCCTAAGCAGACAAAATAGCGACTTTTGCGTACTTTATCTGCCTAAGCACACAAAATGATTGCTCTCTTTCTTTCTTTCTATGTTTGTTCGCCATCTCCTCCGAAGATACTGGACCGATTAAATTGTATGATGGCTTAAAATTTTGCTAATTTTTAGAATTAGTTCGTAGGCCGGTTTTTATTTTCAAAAAAGTACGAAAAAGTTTTAATTTAAATAAACCTTTAAGCAGCGGATCGGAGCATCTGTCGCCGTGGGTTATGGTGTGACAGCTGCTGTGGCCGTGTGCTATTAGCACGGGTGATCCAGTATGTTCATATATCATTACAGTTGCGCGTTATCTGAACAACAGAGGTTGGCGCAGGGGTACAGTGCTAGCCTGAAATTTACCTGAATACGTTTGCGGATAAAATAGTATATGTTATTTGGAGTAAAAGTGACTTTATGTGGCTTAGCTGAATTATTTGCCTCACTAACGTTCGGCTAAATAAACTTCAGCTTCGCCACATAAAGTATCACTTTTACTCCTAATAACATAATCTACTATTTACGGTGCTGCCAAATCTAAATTTAGCGATTTTAAAAAGATTTCGGTAGTTCATGTCAAGCTCGTGTCAATTTGAATTCAAGTTGAATTAACGCATCAAGAAGATGTCCAAAACAATATCAAAAGAAACCAAAGTGCACATTAAAAAATGTTTTGAAACCCTACGAAATATGCGGCCTGATTTAACCCATGATTGTCTGGTAAACAGCGTTTGCAATATTTTTGGGGTAAAGATAATTAGATACATGTTTTGTATATTTACCTAATAAAGCATTAATTTTTAGTTTGGGAGGTCCACAATAGAAATTATTATAAAACAACAGCCTAAAGAGTTGCAATCTTCTGTCGTTGGCGTACGCTCTAAATCTAGTTTATATCAAAATCATTTTTTTAGGAAGGACTTGCAACAACTGTTTTGGCAATATAATTCTGAAAATAGGTTTTTTACAGTAAGTGATTTATTGGTTGATATTAAGGAACAGTGTTGGTTTATGGGAGGGAGAACATTGCTATACGAAATTCTAAAATCTATGGGATATAAGTATAAGCTTACTAATGGACGCAAAATTTTATGTGAACAAAGCACGTTGTTGCATCCAAAATTAGTTTCTTGCGAAATATCTACATTTTAAAAATTCCGATGAAAATATCATCTTCGTGTACCTTGATGAAACGTGGATTTACCAAAATGGATCTACGATTCGTCGTTGGGTTCACGAAGATGATAGTAAAAGTAATCCATCTAAATTCAGGGGGGAGGGAAAACGATTCACAATTTTGCATGCTGGAACTAAATTTGGGTTTTTGGAAGGATGCGATTTTTTATAAGATTCAAAAAACCACGACAGAGATTACCACAAGACCATGACCGCAACTGTATTTCAAAATTGGGTAATTAATCAGCTTATTCCTGCTTTAGCTAAGATTAATGGTAAATGTGTGGTAGTTATGGACAAAGCTCCTTATCATTCTGTGCAGTTGGACAAAACGCCCACATTTTCCACCAAAAAAGGCCAAATGTAGGAATGGCTGGTTAAACACATTGTTCTTCATCTGTATCTTCGTATTCATCTTGCTCTTCCTGTTGGTTTCGGTTTTCTTCAAATTTTTCCTCTTAGTATTCCTTCCATATTTGTAGGATTTCGGTTGTTTCTGTTTTTAATTCATTGTTTTTGTTTCTTATTCCCCTTACTTCTTTTCCTTTGTTTCCTCTTATCTTTTTTACTATTCCCCAAAAATGTTTGTTGTTTTCAGTACAGTCAGACCTCGCCGTTCGCGGGGGTTACGTTCCAGAAGAATGCCGCGAAGCGCAAAACCGCGATGCGCAAGTAAACACATAAATGATAAAAACGGGGTTAGGTTCCATAATCTAGATTTTTTTATACTATGCAACCTCAAAAAAACCAAAACTTTTCTACGTTTTTTGTCTGACAAATCTGAAGCAGAAACTTCTAAGCTTTGGCGACATGGTTTTCCGTGTTTTAAAAATTAAACTCAATTGAATTTTCGGCAGAAACGCTCGAGAAGACAGTAAAGTTTGAACTAAAATTCCATACGTAACATAAGTCTGCCACTTGAATCTAGAGCTCGAATGTTCATTTGTTTATTCAAGTTATAATTTTACAATTTATTTCAGGTCCGATTTGGAAATAAGAAATTCAAAGAAATAGGCTCGATAAGTGTGTTTACAAGTTCGTGATAAATAATGTTATTTAGGTGTTCATGCCATAAACCGCATACGTCTCCTTTATTTCCTTACGGCCGGTTCTATAGAGGTCACTAATCTGACGTAAACTTTAAATCGCTGTTAAAATAAACAAAAGCTCATCAAAATGTTGGCGCTTATGACATATTAAGCGAATTAAAGTTAATGTCAGATTAGTGGCCTTCATAAGACCGGCCGTTAGTGTGTGAAAGTTGAAACAGTTAACGTTGGCAATTCCATCCGCGAACGGCAAAGCAAATATCCGCGAACGGCAAAGAAAATGGAGCACAAAGGTGCCCCGCTTAAAATAAAATCAGCGAACCGCAAAGCCGCGAACGGTAAGGTTTGACTGTATATAGTTCATCTAGTTCCCGTCCGAACTCTTTCCAACATCAAGTCTTTGCTTTTCTTATGTCTATTTTGGTTTTGTTTCTTTTTCTTATATATTCTTCTTTGTCCTCATGATCTTTGGTGTATATACGAGGTAGAGTCAAATGAAAACCATAAAAGTGCCCTAAAAAATGTACCGTACGGAATTTTGCATTACAATTTGGCAGAAATATTATTTTCGAGATGTAAAAGGCCTTGCTAATGACATATCATAGAAACAATTGAAAATGTTGACACAGCGTCAGTTTAAAAATGGCAACTCCACTAGAGCACTGCACCAGGGAGGAGCAACGATCTGTTATTCGTTTCTTGCACAGTGAAGGGGTGAAACCCATTGATATCCATCGTAGAATAAAGCTACAATATGGAAATTCATGTTTGTCACTACAGCAAGTGTATGAATGGAGCAACAAGTTCAAAACGGGGTGATTTCCGTAGCAGATTCTTCCCGATCTGGTCAAGCAAATCGTGTTGTGACGCCTGAATCGATTGCGGCAGTTGAAGCCTTGGTGAAAGAAAATTGTCGGGTTATTCTTGATGAAATCGCTGAAGTTTTGAATATGAGCCATGATTCTGTACATCACATTATGCATGATATCCTCCAGTTCCGTAAAGTGTCAGCCAGGTGGGTACCAAAGCAATTGACTCCAGAATTGAAACTGCTACGTGTTGATGCTTGTGAAGAACTTTTGCGACTGTATGAAGCAGAAGGAGACGCCTTTCTGGCAAGGATTGTGATTGGGGATGAGTCCTGGGTGCACTATCATCAACCCGAAACCAAAAGAGCAAGCAAGGAATGGCATCACACCTCTTCGCCAAAACCCAAGAAATTTCGCACACACCGCTCGGCAGGAAAGGTTATGCTGACCCTTTTTTGGGATGCAAGAGGGGCAATTTTAGAGGACTACATGCCTAATGGGGTTACTGTTACTAGTGTCACATACTCAGAACTCCTAAAGAACCGTCTCAAGCCTGCCATTAGAACCAAAAGGCGCGGATTTCTGAGTACCTACTGGCATTCTTTTGCAGCACGACAATGCGAGGTCACGTACAGCACGTTCAACGGTGGCAACCATCCAAGATTTACCACATCCTCCTTATTCCCCTCACCTCCCCCCAAGCGATTACCATGTCTTTGGTCCACTTAAAGAAGCATTAGGTGGGAAGAAATTTCAGAGCAATGATGAAGTGGCTGCGCACGCGACCAAAAGAATTTTTTTCTTTGGGTATTCAAGCGCTTCCAAAACGGTAGAGGATGTGCATAGAACGTAATTGGGACTACTGCGAAAAATGACATATTTGTTTTTGACATTGCTTCAATAAATTTTGTCTAACAATGTTTTTAAGGTTTTCATTTGACTCTACCTCGTATATATTTTTTCCATGCTTTTTTCTTCTCTCTAATTGCTCTCTTGACCTCTTCGTTCCACCATCTGGTCCTCTTGGTGTCTTGTTTAAATTTCTTTATTCTGCAGATCTGTCTGGCGTTCTTTATCAGTGTTTCTTTGAATATTTTCCATACTTCTTGCACTGTCCGTTCCTTTCTTTTAGTTCAAATTTTTCGAGTTTGGCATCTGTGTCATTCTTGTACTTTTCTGCCCTATCAGTATCTTTTAGTTTATATACTGGTATTCTCTCGTATTCTTTTTCTCTTCTTCTGTAATATTTATGTCATTTATTAATGCTCTTACTAATCTGTGTTGGGTGGAGAGTTCTGCTTCTCCTATTGTTTTCACTTCATCTATTTTTTGTTCTAGTTCCCTCGTGTATACCACGTAATCTATGAGGCTTCTTGCCCCTCGTTCGTTTGCTACATAAGTGTACTTTTCCTATAGTAGTTGGTACCAAAAAATATTACCGACTATTAGCTCATTTGCTATACAAAATTCGGTCATTTTTCTCCCATTTCTGTTCTGTATCTTTTCTCCGAATTGTCCCAAACTGCTTAATCTTGTATTTATGTTGCTACCAACCCTTGCATTCCAGTCCCCTAAAATCATTATTTTGTTACTCTTTTCTTTTGCCCTATCTATTGCCATTTGTAGTTGTTCGTAGAATTCTTCGCTCTTATTTACTTCTGTTCCCTCTACCGAGCATATATTTGTATTATGTGGAATATTTGACCCAAGTCTACTTCTTTTGCTATTATTCTTACATTAATTAATTCTGCTTTTATTACTCTTCTATTTAATCTATCGGCAATAATAATTCCCACTCCTTCTTTACTTCTTTGTCCCGGATCTGTTCCTGTGTAATATAACGTATAATCATTAGTTAACTTTATATTTCCTTTTCTTTGTTTCACTTATTCCTAAAATATCTCATTTGAAACTGCTCATTTCTTCCGTTATTTATATCTTCTTTCTGTTTAATGAAGTTATATTCCATGTCCCTATGTTTACTTTATTAAAGTCTTTTTTTACTGCTGGTATTCTTCTTTTGTGTTTTCTTTCTATTTCTGTTTCTTTTGTTATTGTATCATAATTCTTTGATATCTTGTATTCTGCATTGTTTTAATTTTTATATGTTGTTCCTGTATAATTGTATTTTTAATAGCCATTTCTCCTTCGGTCGTCATCAGAGATTGCTTTGTAACTACGTTTGCTAGATTTTTGAAAATCTACTCGTCTTCGTTATCTTGAGTAGTTTTTCTGGTAGTTTCACCTCATCATTGCTTTCTGGAGATCTCTGGTTCATAGTTCTTTCTTTTTTTGAGATCTCTTTTTCTGAGGTACTTTTCGGATCGTCCACACTTAAGTCATC
Organism: Agriotes lineatus; assembly: GCA_940337035.1. Taxonomy (NCBI): domain Eukaryota; kingdom Metazoa; phylum Arthropoda; class Insecta; order Coleoptera; family Elateridae; genus Agriotes; species Agriotes lineatus. The sequence goes on along the minus strand of CALNHX010009692.1, from coordinate 28,876 downwards.
TTCCATCCTCTTTTGGCGATCTCTTATCTTCTTTTTTCCATCCTTTGCTTCCTTCTCATATGTGCTTTTTCTATCCTGATTATCCAGTTGCTTTAGTCTATCCAGTGAAACTATCTCTCCATTTATTACCAGTCTATTATATCTTAGGATGACATGATAACCATTTTGCCTATATTGTTTCATATATGTCATTAATTCCCTCTGTTGTTTCTGAATTTCTTTTGAGTAGTCTTCCTCGAAGTAGATTTTGGTGCCCTTTAGTTTTTTTGTTGATTTTAGAATCTCTATCTTTTTATTCCAGCTTCTTAACTCTATACTTATTAGTCTTCTTCCTCCCTTCTGTTCACTTTCTAATCTTCCTATCTCTGTTATTTCCTTTTCCATATTCATAACTATGTCCATATCGCGTAGAATTACTCTTACTTTCTCCTTTAAATGGATATCTTTCTCCTCTGTATGCTCCTCCACTCCGTGTATCATTATTTTATTTTTACTAATTTTCCTCTCTAACATTTCGATTCTTCTTTCTTGCAATAAGAGTACCTGTTTCAGTGATTTATTTTCCGTATTCAATTTAGCGTTATTTCTATCATTTTTTAATTTATTAATTTCTTCCTGAAATTTATCGAACTTCTTTTCCATTCTCTCGTTACCGTCTTCTATATTTTCTAATTTTCTGTGTATTTCCTGTAAAAGTTTCATCATACCCTGTGGTTCTACACTATTTTCCTCCATTTCTACAAGTAAATTTAATAATTTAACTGTGACAATTGAAAATGAGAATAAACTTCAGGCCGGGCCTGTTTTCTCTGTGTAAAATTTGTACGACACGATAAGTGGCTAACCCGAATCGGCTCCATGGAGGTCGTCGCCCGCTTCTTGCCTTCTTTTGAATTTCGTTATAAATTACCTTAAAGCTGTCTTTTCCTAGCTTACTTCAATGTTTCCTCTTGGCTGCTATCTTGTTACACTAATTGCAGGGAGTTTTACCAAATTTATTTTTAAATACATAAATTGGAAGACCAGATTTTTGTTGAAGTTGATTTCCATTTGTTAAATCAATTTTTAGGGTGCGGCTAGCAGCTCCCTATTTTGAAATGGCCTTAACAAAATTATTTTTAAATACATAAATTGGTAGACCAAATTTTTTATTGAAGCTGATTTCCATTTGTTGAATCGTGACTTGAATAGCTAGATCAATTTTTAAAATTCCTCTGGCTCCATATGGAACCGCTACAGATCATTCAACTTAATTTTCTAGACCAAATTTTTTAATTCTGATTCATTAATTATAATTTTTTGTAGTTTTTAGGCAAGTGTAATGTTCGAGACCAGATTTTTTGTTTCATTATTTTAAATAAAATAGGTCTATTTTCATACAATTCTCGAAATGAAAGAACATTTTTCTTGTTCCATCTATCGAGTTTGTTAAATCTACCTGGACCAGATTTTTAAATCCCATCTATCAAAACTGTTTATTTTGTTTGAAAGGCTAGACCAGATTTTAAAACACAACTTAAATGAATCCAAACGTCTTCAGCGCCTAGAAAATAAATCTGGTCTAGAAAAATTTGTTGTTTTTGAAGTTCCAAAAAACTTCCACGCCTAAGAACGTTAAAATCGACTTTTTTTTGTAAAATTTGACATTTCAAAAAAATCTGGTCCAGACAAATTAGTTGTTTTTTGTCAAAAAAAGCTTGTTTTTTCAGGAATTGTATGAAAATGGACCTATTTTGTTTAAAATAATGAAACAAAAAATGTGAACATTACACTTGCCTAACTACTTGAATATATATTATAGTTGAGATTCGACGTATACAGTATATAAAGCAGTGGAGTAAGTATTGATCCCTGAGGTACACCAGTTGCCTTTATTGACATCGCCAAGGCATTTGATACTGTTTGGATACTTGGATTGATTTACAAATTAATAATAATAATAATAACTTCAAAATTTAAAAATTAAGAGATACTATAAAATAGTTGCAGTAATACAAATACACACAATGAAACTGAGAAAAAAAGTAATTCAATGATAAATACCAAAAATAATAATAATTAAAATATATAACACATGAAATAATTAGAGCACGATGAATAAACTACTCGTGTGTGCTGACATGAGCATGAAATTGCTACACAATATATCTGCAATATTTCAATTAATAAAGCTTTTAAATTGAAAGATGACACAAATGAACAGATGAAGAAGAAGGAAAACGATATCAATAATAGATTTATATTGCATAAAGAAATTTAATTGAACTTATAGTGCTTTTGAAGCACAAATTACAGCCAAGTAACATAACTACGGATATAATTCATATTACCAAAAATCCAATTTGTTATCTTTTTTTGTACAAGGAAAAAGAGTTTATACTTTTTATATTACAAGGTAACAAATTAAATAGTTTGTTACAAAGATAGAACGGGCCAAGCTGACTGAGGGATTTATGAGTTTCAATTGGTTGCAAAGCAAAATTAGCCATACCTCTGGTATAGGGCGGATGACTTGCATACGTTTTTAATTTTGGGTTTTTATAAATATAACATAAAATATTTCTTAAATATAACTACCTAACATCTAATACCCCAACCAGATCAAAAATCATTAGAGTTGGGAATCGTTTAGGATTTTTATACAGTATTTTTAATAGGCATTTTTGAATTTGTTTCAGTGGTAGTAATTTGTTACTGTATATACCTCGTCACCCAATAATTCCATAAGTGATAACAGATTCAACAAATGCGTGATACACAGATTTTAATACATCTTTTTCTAAGATATCACGTAACACGTAACATTGACAAACTAGTTTGCGCAATCTATTGGTAGCTTGAACGATCTGTTTATCCCATTTTAAATGCTGATCTATAATTATGTCTAGGTATTTTATAAAATCTGCATTTTCAATAATAGAATTACACGTGCACAAGTTACCTGAACAACTTATATCATGAAGCACTATAGGTCGGAGCTGTTGAAGGCCTTTTTTTGTTATCGAGAAAGCAATATACTTTGTTTTACTGAAATTTAAGCTGAGGTAATTAGCATCCAACCACTTTTTTACAGTTAACATTCCTACTGTAGTCGTATTTAACACAGCCTCCCAAGTATCATGCTCAAAGATAATGACAGTATTGTCTGCATAGGAAATAGCATTTATATCCTTTAGAAGCAGCAGATCATTTATATAAATAAGGAAAAGGGTAGGGCCCAAAATAGTTCCTTGTGGAACTCCCATTTCTACAGTTTTATAATCACTAAATGTATTTCCTATTTTAACGCACTGCCTTCTATCGTTCAAATAGTTTTTGAACAAAGTTAATGCAACACTCCTAATACCACACATTTCTAACTTATCCAGTAGTATACCATGGGAGACTGTGTCGAAAGCTTTCACCAAATTCATAAATACAGCAATAGCTTTTTTGTTTTTGTCTAAGGAGTTATACAACTTATTAGTTAGTTGATATATAGCGTTTTCAGTGGACATGTTTTCCCTAAAACCGTATTGATTGTCAGATAATATGGAATTATAATTTAGATGATCTTTCAATCGACGTGCTATTACCCGTTCCACGATTTTTGAAAAAACTGATATTAGCGAAATAGGACGATAATTAGCTACTTCTTTTTCATTGCCTCCTTTAAATTAGGTACTACTAAGGCAAGTTTAAAGCACCGAGAAATAACACAATAAGCTAGTATATGATTGTAGATCTGGAGTAAAGGATAAACTATGACATTTTTGCAGTTTTTTAATATTATAGGTGATATTTTGTCATATCCTGAGGCCTTATTAACTTTTTCCCGCTGCTGATCATGTAAGTCAGTGATACAGCCTAAGTAACAAAACGTGTAAGTCGGTGATTATAAGCCGTTCACGATCTTTTTGGGTCAGGTGAGGCTATGACCATCTAGTAATTTTGTTGGCAGAACCTCTGTTGCAAATAAATTCCCTCATGGAAATTGACACTTTTTGTGTTAGGTTAGGTTGTTTTCAGTTTAAGGTTATATTTTCTGAATAGGTACATTGTTGCCGGATATTCTCTAGTCTCCACGTCGACTCGCGTTCTTTTAAATTTGGTCTGTCATTTTTACAATGGAAGTAGGTAGCATCGTTTAATGGAAATGTTTTGTTGTAACAAAATTATTTTGGGCATTTTGACTTTTCCTTTGATGAAAATTAAAATTATTTTTACACATTTGATAAATCATTTATTTTCTTACGAATATAAAAATAATAAATTTGGCAATGTGGTGGCAAGAAAATGTCGAACAGACACTGACAGGAAAAAAAAAGTTGCATCCGCTACATCCTCGAATCAGTTAGTCCAACATGAAAAGAAAAAATCATAGCCAACTCTGTCCCAAAAAGGTCGTGAACGGCTTATATATTTGTTTGCTGCTTTTTCTTGACAACGGAACTTAATACTATTATTAAGTTCCTAGGATAATAAAATTAGCAAAGTAAGATTCCAACATATCTCTCACTCTACGCAAACTAACCCCACTGTAATATGTTTTAACAATAAAAACTCTCTCTTCGTTCGAGTAATCGTTCATTTTATAAAATAAAAACTACTGAACTAACTCTGAATGTCATCAAATAACAAATTAATTTGAGTATAGCTGTCAACTTTTTTCAAGTCAAGGCAACTCATATTTAAAAAACATGAAAACTTTTAATTAATATTTTTCCATAAAACTTTAAAAATAGTTTAATTTTTGGAACCATTCAATACGCAATAATTTTCTTTTTCCATTAATACCAAAACATTTTCTTGAATTGGCAAGCAAGAATCCATCAAACTGTTAAAAACAATGTTAAATCCCTATGTTCCAGTTTGAAAGTGGACACCCGGTATATATCTAACAATTAGGTAACTGTTTGCCATAATCCTTCCATACAAATATGTAGATTGGGATACACCTAACGATTTTTGTCAAACTTTACGTTTTTAATGTGTATGATGTGAGATAGGTGATTTTCAAGTTGAATGGGTTTCTTTTGTTTTTTCTTATTAACTCCTATTGCAAATAGAACACCCGGTATTTATTACATTTTTTAATTCAGCTTAAAATTTTAGAGAAATGCTTAAAAATTGAAAATCAAATTTTTGACTAATTATAAGATCACTGTAAAAGGAAGTTGTGTGCATGTCACACCAGATTTTTTTTATTTGAATAAGTTTCAATGCCAACACTGACAGTCATAAAACGAAATTCGTCTGCAAATTTTAGTGTTAACTTTAATAAAACTACATCTACTGTTTTCTTATTAAAATGCGAATAATTAATTTCCCGCAACAGTTATACAAGAAGTTGGTTGACGATACATTTTAATTACAAAAGTGTTACGAATCAAAGAACGAATTAAGTAGTTCTTTATTTACTAGCTGTAACTTAAACACTAGGACGGGTAGGTTAATATATACGAGGACCAAGCACAAATAGTCCTTTTGGCTTAATCATAAATACTTCAAACTTCAGGGTTGCTAAAGAACATTTGAAACATGTGATCTTTACAACAGAATGAATTAGGAAATTAGGGCTAATAATTTGGGTTTAGTTTCGTCCAAACAGAGCCATCTGTATTTAATTAGGTATTGACATTGAGTTTTAAGTATTCTTTGTTTTAATAAACGGTGCGGCGCAAGTCATAATAATTAATGTTCAATGGCTCCTATCACATGTGTACTTTGATTGTTCGCTAAGTCGCTCATTCTGCTAACAGAATTCTAGCATGAGCAAGGCAGTGCAAAATGGTTCAGTAGAAAATGCTACGTGGCTGTCAAAGACCCAAGAGGTAAAAACTGCTATAATTCTAGAAGTTAGGAATATGATAGATGCTAATCAGTTATTCTACAGGGCGTCTAGCGCAAGAATTGCATATATCACACCACAGTGCACATCAAATTTTGAAAAAGTCTAGTGATATCTTCAGTGTTTACCCTTTTCATATCGTAGAAGTTGAATAAATAATTTTGGTTGGTTTAATTTTTATCAGTATTTAAAATAGCTGACTTTAAAAATAACACCCGTTACTAGAAATATCTTTGACTTTAGAAATCCACTTGAAACTTTCCAACAGAAAGATAAATTATTTTAAGATTTAAATAATAGTTTTTAAATTACCTTTCCTAATTTGCTGTCTTAACAAAGCCGTTACCGCATCCATTTTAAGTGTCATGAACCATTACCAAACCCGAAATCAACTTTTTTTCGGTTGGTGACATTGCACGAAATGTCAGTGTGAGTTTAAGGTTATAGCCAATGACACTAAATTAACCGTAGCATTTTCGGCAATTTTCCGTATTTCTGGCGGAGTGCAGGAAATTTCTGAATTCATTGTGAAACACTAATCCACACTAATTTTACAATTTCACGTGCGAACGATTGCGAAAAATGACATTTATGGTGAGTCTCAAATTTAAAATTTTGTTTTAAATGTATGCTTTGCAATAAAACTGTTACCAACTGTTACAAAATTCCCTAAATTACCAAAATTGATTTTATTTGTAGTAAAACGGTATTTAACTTGCAAATTAGAAAAAATTACATAAAAAACTTGTTTTATAAAACTTCCGAGCACTCGTCCTCCACAGCACTCCTGCCTTCGGCAGTCGTGCTGTAAACTGGACTCGTGTCGAAATACAAGTTTTATAAAACTCGTGTTTTAATATACTATTATATTCAATCTTTAATTTTAATAAAACAGTAAATTTGCAGTAAAGATCAATATACATTTTTATTATTATTAGTTAGAAACTATAGTCTATTACCCAGATTCTTCGGTGCCCGCTTAAGGGAGATATCACCACATTTCTAAAGAAAGGTCATACAAATTGTACCACTCCCTACAGATTTACATCTGAAGCTAATTAAAAGTAGCCAGTCTTTTAAGATATAGGTAGTATCTTTTATAAATTGTGAGTTTTAAAACTTTCATAAACATCTAGTTTTTGCCGCAATGCAAAAATTAGTAGCGTTCCATAAAAATCTGCACAAAATTTTAAAATGCACACACCTACTTTAATTCAAAATTAGTCATTTGTGAATAATTTACATATATTTCACTTCTTGTACATAAAAGGCATAGTTAAATATTGTAAAAATGCAATAACATTTTATTATTACTAAATAGTACTTATTGTCCATCAAAACAATACTTTGTGTTCTTTGTATTCAGATAGCTTCGATAATATTATAGATACATCATATTATTTTGGTGTGCAAAGAACTTGAAAAAAAATCATCGATTTATTTATAACATAATCCCAATCATACAATTCGAAGGAAATAAAATATATGTATCTATACCGTACGGCTTTGCGATACAGATTTTAAGCACTTTGTTTGCCACCTGCACTGTACTAATAATAGGTGTAATTTATATATACGTTTATAGTAAATGTTAAATAAATAATGCAGTAATAAATATTCTGGAACAGCCCACACAGCCCTGGTGAATATGTGTTGCTACGAAATAAGGATATCTAAAGCTTTATCTCTATCATTATTGCACTGCAATAATGCATTGGACACATCGTTTTCAGAGAAACCCAGATCCAATAATTCCGACATTACCAAAAGATGCTCCACTATCTGCAAATTAAATAACATTACTGAAAAATGTTTAATGGATATTTCAATTAATAGGTGGTACCTTTTTATGGTCGTTTCCTAATGCCTGGCATGCTCTTGCAACTCTGGAAAGCGGGAAACCCATTGAGCTTATGTTTTTGGATAAATGTTGCAGATTTTTTGGTAATAATTCGTATGCATCATCTGCTTCATTTTTTATAACCTTCTCATTACTGTCTTCAAATTTTTTTGGACGCACTACAACCTCATCTCGATTTTCAGTAGCAGAAATGTGATTCGTCTTGTAGATATGCGTGTTGTCCAATTCAGCTTCTAAGGCTTTCATAATATCAGGTACACTTCTGAATGTTGTTTTCTTATTATCATCCATTTTACTTTGAGGTGGTGAATTATCAGAATTATCTGATTTTAAATTGTAGGTATATGGTCCGTAAGTCTGATTTGCTTGTAACATATCAGGAGTATAATAATAACCATTAAGATTGCTGTACATTGTAGTTGTTGCAATAGGCTGTCCATATGAGGAGATGGATGTTACTGACGAAGGAGGTATATTATAAGCATACTGTGGATTTGCATTTAGTGTTTCTTGCCCAACATAGTTCGAATGCATATTTGAATGGCTAGATATGCTAGGAAGAGGCACATAATTGGAATATTGAGATATCGTATAGGGAGTGTTAAACGAAGTGTTAATAGTATCGTCTTTTTTTAATACCTGAGCTAATTCTTCTATATCATTAATTGTTTTTAATTCCATATTATCAAATGGACTAGAAGTATCTGCCTCAAAATCTGATATATTGAAAGGACTTTTGTCATTAGGATTACATTTAAAAGCTTGTGCTGTACTAACATTTGCTAAGGGTGTAGGTGTTAAAATATGAGAATATGTTGGATATAAAACTCCGGCACTTGCTGTTGACATATTTAAAACCTGTGGAACTGTGGTTGCATCCAGGTGCCTCGTTTCTGGTTCATTCGATTCACTATTTGCACTAAACATTTCTGTCTTTTTATCACTAGCATTTGAGTTTTCACTTTCTTTTGCAATTTTTTCTTCTTCATACTTTCGCCTTGCTTCCCTAATTTTTTCCAGACGATCCTTTTTTTCTTCGTGTAATAATTTTCGAGTATTCCGTAATTCTTTCACCCTCTCCTTCACATTGTTTTCTAATGAAAAATCATACGATATCATATTATCTTGCAGTTGCTTGTTCAAAGACAACCTTTGTGAGTATGTAACAGCAAGATTTATTCGTGGAGGAGGCTTATATTTTTCTGAAATTTTAACACAGACCCCATCCATGTATCCAGGTTGTGACTCTTGACCTTCCCGATGAGACATGATATTCATGTATCAAATCAAAACTGTGAATAATTACAATGCATGAATCATAAGATGAATCAGAAATTGTTCAATAGTTCTTTTTAATAAAATTGTATAGTTACCTTTTAAATGCAATAAGTCATACAACTATTTCACTAAAGTACAACATCAAAATGCTCTGTCGCAAATAATACTTTCCGTTTACGATTAAAAAGTACTACTACAACTATTCCTATTCTTCTATAGCGAAATTCATTCTCATTCTTGGGTTTTTATCAAGTGTCAAGTTTTACGTTTACCTTAGTAGGTTTTTTGTTGTTCGTAGTTGGTACGGAAAATTTACTCTCATTGACCTCAAAAATTATAGATTGCTTATGTTTGTTACTTAACCCTCAAGTATAGGCATTTAAATTTTTTTTAAGTTGGCATATTCATACAATCTTTGTTCTAGGGGATTCTGTATTTTGTTTTGCAAAGGTTTCCACACCTGCATAAAGGCAGATTTGAATTTAAAAATGACAATCAATGTTTCTCATTATTACAGTGTCAAAGTAGATATTTTTCTGGAAGTTCTCGCTTAAACTTTGATAAAAAGCAATAAAAATAGATACTAATAAACGTTACATAAATAGTATACAACAGAGTATTTGTCTTATATCCGTAAAAGTAGTTATTTACAATATTTAAGACAGGTTAAGTAAATGTCGCATCCTTAACCTATTTCTTTAGTAACTTTTTCTAACTACACTCCTAGACAAAGATCGATTTTGGAAGTACACTCATGAAATTTTGGAAATCAAAGGCCACTTTGTGTTTTTATGTTTAGTGAACGGACTATACTATCGTGTTTTCAAGAGTAATACCACAAGCAGTGGATATAGTTTTGACAAATATTTTGTCGTTTCCATGTAAATTATTGCGTTTAAATTTCACGATACAAAATCACATAAAAAATTTCACGAGCCGAAGGCGAGTGACATTTAAATGTGATTTTGTTGAGTGAAATTTGCAATAATTTCTATGGAAATGGCAAAATATTTAAAAAAAATATATCCACTTCGAGTGGTATTTGGGACGACTATTTAACAATATTAATACATAACGATTAACTATATTGAAAAATAATTCAACAATTAATATAATTATTCATTCTCAATTAAATTCAGAGAAATACTTCCAAAACACAACATTTTAAAATTTTTAAAACAAGACACACAGTTTGTTGGGGTTTAGTGTTACGTAACCTAGCGATATCACTAAGGACAGAACATCGTTGCTAAGCGATACTTCGCAACAAGGCTATTTATTTTTTGAGTACGTACATTGTTTTGTGAATATTTTGCATGGTGCCCAATATTCAGTGATATACTGCAGTTATTGGTTGAAAAAAGGAAATGTCTGCAATGTGTTTGGCCTATATGTTATAGTGTTGAATAGTCAAGGGTAATACCACAAGCAGTGGATATATTTTTGACAAATATTTTGTCGTTTCCATGTAAATTATTGCGTTTAAATTTCACGATACAAAATCACATTAAAAATGTCACGAGCCGAAGGCGAGTGTCATTTAAATGTGATTTTGTTGAGTAAAATTTGCAATAATTTCTATGGAAATGGCAAAATATTTAAAAACAAAATATGCACTTCGAGTGGTATTTGGACGACTATTTAACAATATTAATACATAACGATTAACTTTATTGAAAAATATTCCAACAATTAATATAATTATTCATTCTCAATTAAATTCAGAGGAATACTTCCAAAACACAACATTTTAAAATTTTTAAAACAAGCCACACAGTTTGTTGGGGTTTAGTGTTACGTAACCTAGCGATATCACTAAGGACAAAACATCGTTGCTAAGCGATACTTCGCAACAAGGCTATTTAGTTTTTGAGTACATACATTGTTTTGTGAATATTTTGCATGGTGCCCAATATTCAGTGATATACTGCTGTTATTGGTTGAAAAAAGCAAATGTCTGCAATGTGATTGCTTATATGTTATAGTGTTGAATAGTCAAGTTAATACACTTATACTATGGTGGGGTGTTTGACACCCCACAATTTGATTTTACTTTTTTTGCTATTATATATTTTGTTTAAATTTTAGTTTTTGTAGATTTTAAAGCAATCATTTATCTTAAACCTTGATTGAGTAAAAGTTGAACTTTATTAAAAGGTAAACAAAGAAAAGCTTTACATAGGAGTGTACAAAAAGTGCATATAAACAAAAAAAAAATTAAAAATATTAAAATCATGTTTCTTCAAAGTTGTCGTCTGTTTCGAAGTTTCCAAAACTCTGTTCTTCTTAAGACCTGCAAGACAAAAATTGAGTTAGCATTACGCATAAAAATTCTGACAGACATGTTTTCTCATCATATTATGAAAATGCCATTTTTCAAATTAAATGCTTTAGACTCTACAAATTATACTTTACCTTTCTAAAAATGCAAAGCATTTAATGATTGTTTCTGAGTGACCTCTGCAGATGTTTTGGCAACATTCACCACAGGTAGTTTTTTACCTTACGGTATTTTTTTCTGTCACACATGTGACATCTTTTGTATGTTCTTGTAGGTCCTGGTTCTCAACCTTGCGTTAATGAATCAATTTCCAATAAGTTTTCTATGATTGATTTTAGATCTCTTGACAGTTCCTTTGTATAATATCGTCTTTTAATATGGTCGTTGATAAGTTCTTTTCCTAGATTAAAAAAAAATCTCTTCGAGTCATTTTGAACGATTCTTCTGACGGGGCTAGTAGAAGGATGTAGCTGTTCACACGTGAAATATCTGGTAATGCGCCAAATACGGCCATGGGCCATCATGTGGTTCTTCTTTGGCACGAATATGTTAAGCACTTCTTATCCAATGCGTCGACTCCCCCTATGGTGTTATTATAAAAAATTTATTTTTTTGCTTTTCATTTTCTTCTATATTGCCATTATGATACATCGAAGACACCAACAAAACACATTTATTTTTTTTTCGGCACATATGAAACTAATATATTGTCACTTGTAAATGTAAACTTACACGAGTTAACTGATGAATTGTTAGATTGTGTAAGTGTCGGTGGAATTTCTCGCTTATTCTTGCGTATGGTTTCAACATATGGTAGTCCAACTTGTTTTAGTTCATCTAACAACTCTATTGAAGTTAACCAATTGTCTCCTGTGACGTTCCTGTTAGTACACTGCGTGTTGGCACTGACAGTTTTCTAGGATTAAGTTCGGTTGCTTTCCCTGTGTTATACGAATGAGTTTAGTAAATAGTGAGTAGAATAGAAACACCTTGATTGTGATAGCTGTCAATCAAATTTTGATATCAAATTAATTGGGTCAATCAATTAATTAAACGCTAATCAAATGCTCCAATTAAACCGCGAATTCGCGGATTGACCTAATTAATCACATATGAAGTTTGATATTTAATTTACATATGTGCTACTGTATAATTACGCATTAGCTTCCGATTAAATTACGCGGCGGCCATTTTTTTAATTTTCGCGTGAATATTTGAATTTGAAATTTCTCAATTTTTTTTTCTAAGTTCAATTTTTTGAATTTAAATCTCCCGGGTGTCGGCCATCTTGGTTTTCTGCGCGCGCACTTCTCACGGCTGTCGTTTTTAATTTTCGCGGAAATATTTGAATTTCAAACTGATAGATCTATCTCGCTCTTCTACTCCTTGGTTGTCTCTCTCTTGCATTCACTCGCGGAAATATTTGAATTTAAAAAAGCTATTTGCGTCGGGCCCAAGTGGGATTCGAACCCTAGTTTTCTGGCCAGCAGCCTTAGGCCCCTACCGTTGAGCTATCGAGGCCTGTTGAATATAAAGGATTTGCACAAAACGTCATTTCACAGCTCTGCCGTCACACCGCTCAAATTTAAACAAACTATTTTTTCAAAATTCAAATTATAAGAACGGGAATGTGTAGCCTGTGGTGTTAACTAAAGTGTAGTAATTTTAAAAAACTGATTTTACGATTGGATGTGTCATAATTAATAATTTTATAATTTGTGCCTGCTATATGGCTGGATTAACGAGATTCTCATTGTCCCTACCTACTATAGGAAATTTCCAATCGGTTGGCGATAAGAGGTAAAGGCAGATCGTAAATATAAAAACGAGTTACAAATTTGATTTTAATATATTCCTGAAATACTAAGTATGAAAAGGTCTCATATAATATTATTAAATTATTTATAAAACCACGGCTATTATCCATTTTTCATATTTGAAATGCTAGAATATGGTTATTTTTATGGTGGTATGTGTAATTACAAAAGACATTATAGCCACGATGCGAACTTTCTATTTTGTCATCCTCAAATGGCCTAACAGGTCGTTGCCTGTCGCCCATAATTATATATATATATATCAGCAATAAGATAACATGAACAAGAAGATATACGTATTGCTTGAGTAAGAAAGAGATAAAGATAGTAGCAAATATTGGAGGAGGCTTGCTAAAACTGCTGCAGAAATTGCTGTATTTTATTCAAATCTTGCTAAAACTGCAACAAGTTAGAGAGAAAAGTGTAAAACATTTGCAATGTCCGAAGATATCCGAGTCTTATTGTATAAGAATGGTTGTCCCCTCCGCGTTTTTAATTTAATTTGCAAGCCGTCTCCTTAAAATCATGGGAACATATGATTTTGTCGCTCCTGGAAAAAGCATGTTGTGACGAACAACGATGAGTGGAATTTTTTAAAATATTGCCCATACTACAGGCATTTCGAAAAGCAAAAGGTTTTTATTTATAAGTAAGCGTCTGAAATTGTGTCATTATATCGCTCAAAAGTGTATTTTAGTTTAAAAAATTCCAGTATAAATGCAAACGGACGAAAATAAAAACGCAATTGACCACAAATTAACATAAATTTGAATAAAACAGAGAATTTCGTTGAAAAATGTTCTGTTTTAGTTTTAAAAACTCCAGTATAAATGCAAACGGACGAAAAGAAAAACGCAATTGACACAAATTAACATAAATTTGAATAAAACAGAGAATTTCGTTAAAAAATGTTCTGTTTTAGTTTTAAAAATTCCAGTATAAATGCAAACGGACGAAAATAAAAACGCAATTGACCACAAATTAACATAATTTTGAATAAGAACTCTCAATTTCGTTGAAAAAATGTTCTGACACCGTCATTTCACTTAAATTTTACAAAAGCTGACATCATGTCACTTGAAATTATACAAAAACGACATTTTTATCCAATAAGCGATAAAAAATACACCATCTCACATTATTTCACTTAAAAAATGATCACAATCGGTTTTATAAATCGTTTTGTAAAACGAAAATGATGTAAAAGCAGTTTTTAGAGTTATTTCTAAGCATAATTTGCAAATGTTTTACACTTTTTTTCTATAACTTGTTGCAATTTTAGCAAGATTTGAATAAAAAACAGCAATTTCTGCAGCAATTTTAGTAAGATTTGAATAAAAACACAATTTCGCTGAAAAAGTTCTAACCAAAAACGACAAAAACAATATTTTTATAGAACTTTCATTGAAAAATCTTCTACCACAAGCATTTCTAGAAGCAAAATTTACGCACTTTCGCTGAAAAACGTTCTGTTCCACATCATCTCACATAAATTTTCACAAAAATCGACATCTTGTCAAATAAATTATACAAAAACTGTCATCACGTTACTTGAAATTATACAAAATACGATATTTTTATTCAACACACGATGAAAATTGAACAAAAATCACGCAATCACACATCATCTCACATAAATTTACACAAAAATCGACATCATGTCACATAAATTATATAAAAACTGACATCATGTCACTTGAAATTATACAAAAAAACGATATTTTATTCAACACACGATGAAAATTGAGCAAAAAATACGCAATTACACGCCATCTCACATAAATTTACACAAAATCGACATCATGTCACATAAATTATACAAAAACTGCCATCATGTCACTTGAAATTATACAAAAAACGACATTTTTACTCAACACATGACGAAAATTGAACAAAAATCACGCAATTACACGCCATCTCACATAAATTTTTACAAAAAGCGACATCATGTTACATAAACTAAGCATAATTTTGCAAATGTTTTACACTTTTTATAAAATGCATCGCTCAAAATTAAAAGAGATAGCAATTTCGTTGAAAAAATCTTTTACCACAAGCATTTCGATAAACAAAATTCAAAAATTCTTGTACTTTTGATGGAAATACACACAATTTCGTTGAAAAATTTGCAAATGTTTTACACTTTTTTATAAAATGTATCGCTCAAAATTAAAAGAAATCACAATTTTTTAAATTATATCACACCATTATGAAATCGTAGATTGATTTTTTGAAATTTTACACTTTGTACCTGTAAAATAACTTCAAATACTAATATTTTAGCTTTAGATTTTGTAATTATTTCAGATTCGTGAAAAACAAAAGCAGAGTAGAAATAAAAAACACAAACACTTTGTAATAAACAAATATATTGTTCTTATTTCGTATAATACTTAATAATATAAATATAAATGTACAGCTGAATGTCTTATTTTCTAAAAATTTGCTAGCAATTTACAAAACGGTAGTTTGAGGTGCACAACATTTCAAATTAAAAAGGCTGCAAGTAATAAAATCAGAATTTCATTGTGTCATTTTAAAGTTTAAGATGCACCCAATCTAGAATTCCCTTCGTTTTTGGTGTTGATGACATCTGCCTTAGAGGCGTTTTCTAACGGCCCTTTTTTGGAGGCGTTTCCTTATCGGCGTTCTTCTGACTGAACCTTTTTGATGTGGACTTGGATGAGTAGCTGGTGTTTTTAATTTATATCTAAATCGGACTCGCAGTTATCAGTTTCCATTTCGGTTTTTCCTGTAGTACCAGTCGGGGTTGGCTTCTTTTGCTGTTTAGGTTTAGCTAGCAGCACATTAGCAACGTTAAGGTCTTTGATGTAATCAGCAAACTGTAGGCGTCCGGGTGGATTAATAGTTTTTCAAGGCCGCAGAGAGTCGTGAACTAAATCGACTATGTTAGACGCCGGTAAAATTTCACCCTTTATAGTAACGGTACCCTTGTGATCCCAGCTCACATCGTTTGAGGCACTCAAAATGCGTAGGAAAACTTCAGCTTTTTTCTTAAAAGTTTTGGGAAGTGTAGATAAAATAATGGCATTTGATAGGCTGTTACTGGTTGTTTCAAGGGGTATTTTGATTGGCTGCCGTGCCTGGTTTGTGAAATGAAGGTACCTTTGTAAAACCTGATTGCACTGGATCCATTTATCGTGATCAGTTAATTTGGACTGTAAAACTTTTTGCATTTCGTCATCAAGCTGTGATAATATATTTTTCTCCGCATCATCGCCAGACTTAAGACGTTGGACAAATTCCGGCGATACAATCAACATCTTCCGCTCTTTGTCCATTTTAGTAGAAAAGGAGCTCAGTCGTTTGTTCTGGTAGAGCCGTCGTGAATAAACTAGCTTAAAATCAAGACTTTCATAATAAATATATATAAAAAAAATATGACAGGTACGGGAATCGAACCTGTATTCTCTCTCGAGATCAGAGCTTGAATCTGACGCCTTAACCATTCGGCCAACCTGCCTCCCTATATAAACGAGCACTCTCTGCATAATTAAGAAAACATATAGTTTTAAAAAGCCTTCTACATGCAATTTCATACAATATTTCATATAAATTAAGCCATGTACAAATTTCTAAATCGGTTTTGATATATATTTTATCGAAAGACTTGACCCTCAGCTGCCGTTTTATTATTTTTCGTGATGCGTCATCGTTGAATTTACAAGAGCCAACCTGTCTGCTGTGTGACGTACGCAATGTCTCCAACCCTTTTTATTTTAAAATTCTATAAAACCAGAGGCCCGACTGATGCCGCACTAACACGTTTTAAACCATTGTACTCTGTTACCTGATGCGGCAGCAGTTTGGACCTCTGATTTTATAGAATTTTAAAATAAAAAGGTATGGAAACACTGCGTGCGTCACATCGCAGACAGGATGGCACTTGTAAAATTCAGCGATGACGCATCACGAAAATAATAAAACGGCAGCTGAGGGTCAGGTCTTTCGATAAAATATATATCAAAACCGATTTAGAAATTTGTACATGGCTTAATTTATATGAAATATCGTGTGAAATTGCATGTAGAAGGCTTTTTAAACTATATGTTTTCTTAATTATGCAGAGAGTGCTCGTTTATATAGGGAGGCAGGTTGGCCGAATGGTTAAGGCGTCAGATTCAAGCTCTGATCTCGAGAGAGAATACGGGTTCGATTCCCGTACCTGTCATAGATTTGTTTAATATATTTATTATGAAAGTCTTGATTTTAAGCTAGTTTATTCACGACGGCTCTACCAGAACAAACGACTGAGCTCCTTTTCGACTAAAATGGACAAAGAGCGGAAGATGTTGATTGTATCGCCGGAATTTGTTCAACGTCTTAAGTCTGGCGATGATGCGGAGAAAAATATATTATCACAGCTTGATGACGAAATGCAAAAAGTTTTAAAGTCCAAATTAACAGATCACGATAAATGGATCCAGTACAATCAGGTTTTACAAAGGTACCTTTATTTCACAAACCAGGCACGGCAGCCAATCAAAATACCCCTTGAAACAACCAGTAACAGCCTATCAAATGCTATTATTTTATCTACATTTCCCAAAACTTTTAAGAAAAAAGCTGAAGTTTTCCTACGCATTTTGAGTGCCTCAAACGATGTGAGCTGGGATCACAAGGGTACCGTTACTATAAAGGGTGAAATTTTACCGGCGTCTAACATAGTCGATTTAGTTCACGACACTCTGCGGCCTTGAAAAACTATTAATCCACCCGGACGCCTACAGTTTGCTGATTACATCAAAGACCTTAACGTTTCTAATGTGCTGCTAGCTAAACCTAAACAGCAAAAGAAGCCAACCCCGACTGGTACTACAGGAAAAACCGAAATGGAAACTGATAACTGCGAGTCCGATTTAGAATATAAATTAAAAACACCAGCTACTCATCCAAGTCCACATCAAAAAGGTTCAGTCAGAAGAACGCCGATAAGGAAACGCCTCCAAAAAAGGGCCGTTAGAAAAACGCCTCTAAGGCAGATGTCATCAACACCAAAAATGAAGGGAATTCTAGATTGGGTGCATCTTTAAACTTTAAAATGACACAATGAAATTCTGATTTTATTACTTACAGCCTTTTTAATTTGAAATGTTGTGCACCTCAAACTACAGTTTTGTAAATTGCTAGCGAATTTTTAGAAAATAAGACATTCAGCTGTACATTTATATTTATATTATTAAGTATTATACGAAATAAGAACAATATATTTGTTTATTACAAAGTGTTTGTGTTTTTTATTTCTACTCTGCTTTTGTTTTTTCTCGAATCTGCAATAATTACAAAATCTAAAGCTAAAATAAAAAGATTTTTTCAACGAAATTGCTATTTCTTTTAATTTTGAGCGATACATTTTATAAAAAGTGTAAAACATTTGCAAAATTATGCATAGTTTATGTAACATGATGTCGATTTTTGTAAAAATTTATGTGAGATGGCGTGTAATTGCGTGATTTTTGTTCAATTTTCATCGTGTGTTGAATAAAATATCGTTTTTTGTATAATTTCAAGTGACATGATGTCAGTTTTTGTATAATTTATGTGACATGATGTCGATTTTTGTGAAAATTTATGTGAGATGATGTGGAACAGAACGTTTTTCAGCGAAAGTGCGTGAATTTTGCTTCTAGAAATGCTTGTGGTAAAAGATTTTGCAATGAAATTGCGTGTTTTGGTGGTGTCAGAATATTTTTTTCAACGAATTGCGCGTGTTTATTTAAAAATTATGTTAATTTGTGGTCAACATACATATATTTCCATCAAAAGTATAAGATTTTTTGAATTTTGTTTATCGAAATGATTGTGGTAGTAGATTTTTTCAATGAAATTGCTATTTCTTTTAATTTTGAGCGGGTGCACTTTATAAAAAGTGTAAAACAATTGCAAAATTATGCATAGTTTATGTAACATGATGGCGATTTTGTAAAAATTTATGTGAGATGCTGTGTAATTGAGTGATTTTTGTTCAATTTTCGTCGTATGTTGAGTAAAAAATGTCGTTTTTTGTATAATTTCAAGTGACATGATGTCAGTTTTTGTAAAAATTTATGTGGACCAACACATTTTTCAGCGAAATTGTGTGTTTTTATTCAAATCTTACTAAAAATGCTGTAGAAATTGCTGTTTTTTATTCAAATCTTGCTAAAACTGCAACAAGTTAGAGAAAAAAGTGTAAAACATTTGCAAAATTATGCATAGTTTATGTAACATGATGTCGATTTTGTAAAAATTTATGTGAGATGATGTGAAATGCGTGATTTTTGTTCAATTTTGAGTAAATTTTCGTAATAAAAATGAACAATGAGCCTACGTAACTGAAATTTTGCTTGTCGAGATGCTTGTGGTAGAAGATTTTTCAATGAAATTGTGTGTTTTGATGGTGTCAGAACATTGTTTTTCAACGAATTGCGTGCTTTTATTCAAATTTATTTTAATTTGTCGTCAACACATACGTCTTTTCGTAATTTTTGCGTGCTTTTATTCAAATTTATTTTAATTTGTTGTCAACACAGACGTATTTTCGTAAAATTTTACAATTTTTTCAATGAAAGTTGTATAAAAATATTGTTTTTGTAGAATTTTATGTGAAGCGATGTAAAAATTGTAACATTATATCGAAAATCCAACAACAATTTTTAAAATTTAGTCATTCTCAAACATTTCGTCAGTATGGTCAGTGCATTCATAGATCTGCAAGGGTTCCGTGGTGAGAAGAAACAGTTTATTCCGAAAGAAGTCGCTGTTTTCGTTAAAATGTTCTAAATTACCAATTTACATTAAGTTGTTATATACAAATTGACCGTGAAAAATCTGTACATTTAAAATATCACAGTTTGATTCTTCCATTTTGTCAAAAGACCCGTCTTATAAACGCACAATAACTAAAATTTTTACGTATTTATAATACGTTGCATTTATTTACTCATATAGGTAAGAAAGGGGGGTTGCGTTGCTTTCAGCTACCGTATTTTGGCTACTTTTCAAGGTCGTCCATATAAGCTTGCAGGCTTCGGCTTCCCACGTCGTCTAACTTTTTATATGGCGATGGGAAATTCAATTTTAGTAGAGAGAAATAGCCGAAGTCTGCAAGCTTATATGGACGACCTTGAAAAGTAGCCGAAACACGGTAGCTGAAAGCAACGCAACCCCCCTTTCTTACCTATATGAAAGTTCTATAATAATATTGTTTTTGTCGTTTTTGGTTAGAACTTTTTCAGCGAAATTGTGTTTTTATTCAAATCTTACTAAAATTGCTGCAGAAATTGCTGTTTTTTATTCAAATCTTGCTAAAATTGCAACAAGTTATAGAAAAAAGTGTAAAACATTTGCAAAATTATGCTTAGAAATAACTCTAAAAACTGCTTCTACATCATTTTCGTTTTACAAAACGATTTATAAAACCGACTGTGATCATTTTTTAAGTGAAATAATGTGAGATGGTGTATTTTTTATCGCTTATTGGATAAAAATGTCGTTTTTTGTATAATTTCAAGTGACATGATGTCAGATTTTGTAAAATTTTAAGTGAAATGACGGTGTCAGAACATTTTTTTCAACGAAATTGAGCGTTCTTATTCAAAATTATGTTAATTTGTGGTCAATTGCGTTTTTATTTTCGTCCGTTTGCATTTATACTGGAATTTTTAAAACTAAAACAGAACATTTTTCAACGAAATTCTCTGTTTTATTCAAATTTATGTTAATTTGTGGTCTATTGCGTTTTTCTTTTCGTCCGTTTGCATTTATACTGGAGTTTTTAAAACTAAAACAGAACATTTTTTCAACGAAATTGAGCGTTCTTATTCTAAATTATGTTAATTTGTGGTCAATTGCGTTTTTATTTTCGCCCGTTTGCATTTATACTGGAGTTTTTAAAACTAAAACAGAACATTTTTTAACGAAATTCTCTGTTTTATTCAAATTTATGTTAATTTGTGGTCAATTGCGTTTTTATTTTCGTCCGTTTGCATTTATACTGGAATTTTTTAAACTAAAATACACTTTTGAGCGATATAATGACACAATTTCAGACGCTTACTTATAAATAAAAACCTTTTGCTTTTCGAAATGCCTGTAGTATGGGCAATATTTTAAAAAATTCCACTCATCGCTGTTCGTCACAACATGTGTTTTTTGTATGACTAACTTGATAAGAGGCGTCCACGAATGGGGCCCCCAATTAATCCACTGCGAATTCCGGTTCAATGTGATTGCCGGGAACTGCCACTTGATAACCCTAACTTGGGTTCAGTTAGTTGTTGGAGTGAAACAAGACTTAACAAACACGAGTATATTGATTAACAATGATTACAAACGTCACTGATGGACCGATGGTATTTTACAAAAGCTTCAACTGTTGTGACACGCTTGGATTGGCCACGCGAAAATAGCGAATTGCGCGTAACCGTAACACAAAACAACCTGGAAACGTCTTTACCAGGGAGTTAGACCGAAACGCAAACTAGCATAAAGCTTAGCTGAACTTGCTTCCTCGAGACTCTGAATCTAACTCACTCTGAATTTACAACGAGCCGAACTCGCCAATTCAAGGAGGGGCAAGCTCAAACACTATTGGCTGAGGCGATCCTGCGTAGCCAATCGGAGCGTCGCACGTTATTTAGGAAAAATGCTTATTCTAAGAAACCTTAATGCTAAGCTCTCTCAATGAGGCAATTGAACGAAATCCATAAACCCATGATTCCCAAATATGCTAAGTCGGCTTAAGTTCTAGTAGAAAATGTATCCATCCGCTTAAAAGCCATTAAGAGAAGCTTACAAATTCCTTTCCAACATTAACAGAGGCAAACAAATACGGCAAGATGCAAATTTGACTTTACCACGACCTTTGAATGAGATAAAACAGTTATGACTTGAATTACATGATTAATTATAATCAAGAAGGTTTTGATGCACGCATCTGTGTGAATCAAACATGCCGCCCCCGAAGTGCCGAATATGGCACGACGTGATTAAATCCCAAAATTAAACTGAAATCTAACACTACCAAATAATTAAATGCATAACAAGAACTAAGGACAGATGATAATCCAAGAGCCTTACAGATAACTTACAACTAGCATGAGTACAAACAAAGAAACAACTAAACCTAGCAAAATGTTCAATCAGCGAAAACTACCAACTAAGAGCAAAGTCAATGTTTATTGCCCTTGATCGCAATGATCGTCTTTGGGTAGGATGTACACTTTACGCACCGAGCGTTTCAGGAGATTCCCTCGGGAATCGCGCACCTGCACCACACGCACAACACCATCCGCTCCTGGATATGTGGCCGAGATGATTGCCAGTGGCCAACGGTAGCTTGGAGATGCCTCGTCGTGGACGAGTACCACGTCGCCCACCTGGGGGGCTAGAGAAGTGCTGGAGGACTTCCACTTAGGCCGGCGCTGCAGGAGGTGGAGGTAGTCCCGGGACCAACGATCCCAAAACTGCTGAGACAGCCGCTGGACCAGCCCATAGCGGCTGAGACGATTTTCCGGTATGCCCTGGAGTTGGGCTTCCGGAAACGAAGTCAGCTTCCGACCGATCAAGAAGTGGGCAGGAGTAAGGACTTCGGGGAATGAGGCGTCGGTAGGGAGAACACAGAGTGGGCGGGAATTTAGTATCGCCTCCACTTGAGTCAGCATGGTGTAATACTCAACGAAAGTTAACTTTGCATTGCAAGATATTCGCCTTAAATAATATTTCAATGACTTTACCCCCGCTTCCCAAATGCCGCCAAAGTGCGGAGAGCGTGCCGGAATAAAATTCCACTTAATGTTATGTTTCGACAATTCTTCCCTTATGCATTGCTCACTAGAGCCTGACAGGATATTTTTTAATTCCGATAGCTGATTTCTGGCACCGGTGAAACAGGTAGCATTGTCAGAAAATATGTTGGAGGGTAAACCGCGTCTGGAGATGAATCTCCTCAACGATGCGATGAAAGCCTCCGTCGTGAGGTCTTCCACGAGTTCAAGATGAATAGCCTTCGTGGCTAAACACACAAATAGGGCTACGTAAGCCTTTACTTCTTTCGCGCCTCGCCCGGATTTGTTTTTTATAAACACGGGACCCGCGTAATCTATCCCGCAATTGCTGAAAGGGGGAGAGGGTGTGACACGAGCTTCGGGTAGTGATCCCATCAAGTGTTCATTCATCTTAGGCTTGGCCCGGAAGCATATCACGCAATTGTGTATTACTTTACGTATTAGGTCTTTGGCCCTCACGATCCAAAACTTATCCCGCAATGAGGCTAGTAACACCGAGTGTCCACAATGCAAGAGCCGCAAATGCTCTTGCTTCACGATTAGCAACGACAAAGGGTGACTAGCTGGTAACAAAAGGGGATGTTTTTGATCAAAGCTTAGATTGGAGTTTTCTAGACGGCCGCCCACGCGCAGTAGGCCCTGATCGTCCAGAAATGGGTTTAGAGAAAGCAGCGCACTATTTTTCGGCAATGGCGCTTTTTTAGACAAAACTGCTATTTCTCCGGAAAAGACTTCCGCCTGGGCAATTTTGATCAGGCGGCGAGTCGCGTCCTCCAATTCGTCAATGGCTGGAGGTCCCGACCAGCGCGTTTCGGTGTTTCTGTTTCTCGCGAGACGCAGGCAGTACGCGACTACGCGCTGTAATTTTGTAAAACTGGAATAGCGCCTGAAAAGTTCAAATTCTGGGACGCGATGGTGAAGAGTGGCCACTACTGGGCGCGACTCTTGGGCTGCTAGCTCACCCGAATCAATTTTAACGGGCTGGGGTTTTAAGTCCGCCTGTGACAAAAATTCTGGCCCGTGCCACCACAAGCGTGAGTTGAGTAACTCCTGGGGTAACATTCCCCTGCTAATTATATCGGACGGGTTGCAATTTGTACGCACGTGAAACCATTCTTCCCTATTGCTTAGTTCGTGAATCTCGGACACCCGGTTCGCGACGAACGTCTTCCAATTACTCGCATCCTTATTTATCCAGTGCAGAGTTATGGTGGAGTCCGACCAATAGTACACGCGGTCAAATTTAAATGCGGAGGAATCGAGCATAGTTTTAATCAAACGAGCCAACAGTAAGGCTGCGCAAAGCTCCAGACGAGGCAAGGATATTGTTTTTAATGGAGCGACCCTTGACTTAGCACAAAGCAAATTGGTGGTGACATTACCGCGCGCGTCAACGCAACGTATATACACGGCGCACCCATAGGCTACAGAACTCGCGTCCGCAAATCCGTGGAGATCTATCGAATTTATGTCATCGCAAATTACCCGTCTCGGAATTGCCAACGAGCCCAAAGAGCGTAATGAAGAATGGAGTTCGTCGTATCTGGAGAGCATCTCCATGGGCACCGTTTCGTCCCATGACAACTTCAACTGCCAAAGCCGTTGCACGAGAAGTTTCAGAGTTAGAACGCTTGGACCAAGTAGTCCCAAGGGATCGAATACTTGAGCCATACTAGAGAGTATAGCCCGCTTGGTAACTGATTTGCAACAGCTAGGGTTCACTCTGTAACTTAGCACGTCCCGCCGAGTATCCCAAAAAATGCCGAGAGTTTTCTCCGTGGCGTCTTCCGTCAAAGAAATGGGCTCCACGCTGCCGCGATCCACACCAATGGCGCTAGCTACTTCACTGTCGTTGGATGCCCACTTTCGCAATTCAAACCCGTACCCCGACAAAGCGCTACTAATTTCGAATTGCGTTTTTATGGCTTCCGCCCTATTTTCAAAACCAGTCAGTAGGTCATCTACATAAAAATCCCGGCTAATTCTTAATGAGGCCTCTGGAAGCGATGCTTCGATTTCCTGGGCGATTTGTATCAAGCACCTAGTTGCTAGGTACGAGGCTGATTTAGTACCGTAGGTGACCGTTAATAATTTGAAGCATTTTACCGCTGAGGTTTTGTCGTCACGCCATAAAATTAATTGGTATTGCGTCTGCGAGGGGTCCACGAGAATTTGCCTATACATTTTGGCGCAATCTGCTTTCAGCACGTACTTGAATTGCCTAAAGCGACAAAGAATTGCAAACAACGACTGCTGGACCACTGGGCCCTTATGTTGAAGGTCGTTAAGCGATACTCCGGAGGAGGACGCACAACTGCCGTCAAAAACAACGCGATGTTTGGTCGTTGAACTGTCCTCCTTTATGACTGGCAAATGTGGTAAATAAAACCGAGGATGAGGAAGGCTCGCTTCGTCGTCCACCTTGCTCAAGTGACCAAGCGACTCGTATTCTTTGAGAAATGCGGAATACGCGGTTTTCAACTCGGGATTTTTTGACAATTTGTTTTCTAATGAATAGAAACGCTTTAACGCTATACCGCGCGAGTCTCCCAGCGATGGAGCATCTTTCCTGAAAGGTATGCTCACGATGAACCTACGCGGCTCCGACGACGCCCGTTTCGTAGTCGATTGAAAATGGTCTTCGCAAAATTTGTCATCAGCAGAGAGTCGGCCTGATGAACCGTACGCCCCCTCGATTTCCCAAAATCTCTGAATGCCGTGCTCGATGCCGGTTACACTTAAATGAACTCTATTTGAACGAATGAGCGCTCGATTTTCGACATTCATGTTTCCGCCTAAAACCCAACCAAAAAGAGTTTTTGTTAAGAATGGCTTCTCTGGGCCCAATTTCACCTGTCCCTGACAGAGCACTTGCCAAAAGACATTCGCGCCTAATAAAAGATCAATCTTTCCCGGTGTATTACAATCTGAATCGGCTAGCACAATGTTTGGTGGGATCTTCAAATCCCTCAACGAGAAAGCAAGGACCGGCAGAGGGTCCGTAATTTTGTCTAACACAACACAGCTCAAAATGTCCTCGTATTTCCCGTTGCGGGAGCGGATTCGAACGTTTGCTCTGAATTCAGCGTTCAGAGCCCTGGCACCAACACCCGACAGTGAGGTGATATTACCTCGTTTCGCAATCTTCAAATTTTGACACAAGTCGGCGCTAACTAAGTTAAGTTGGGATCCGGGGTCCAAAAGAGCTTTTGCCCGGGAAAATGACCCGGAGGATCCTTCTACGAATACGCTAACCGTGGACAATAAAACTTGCGCTGGCGCCGCGATTGCAGGACGGATACAAGCTGCTGAAACGGAAGCGACGGGTGTCTCGCTCGGGGCGACGGCCCCGACCTCCCGTGCGTAGCTGCTGGTTTCTGGCGGTCCAGGACGCGGCGACGGAATATTTTCGTGCGCGTCGCGCTTTGGACGCAAACACAGTAAAGTATGGTGCTTTTTTCTGCATACGCGACATCTCGACGATGTGCATTTTACCACGAAATGTCCGGGCTTGAGACAATTGTTGCATAGTTTCAAACGACGCGCCTCTTCGATACGAGCGTTAACCGACAATTTTGAAAAAGATTCGCAAGCGCTAATCGAATGATTACTATTTTTGCAAAAATCACAAGAGTGATTACCTTGCTCTCTGGCTACATGAGCGCGTGCATGACTTTTTTGCTCGGATCCCTGATTTCCCAAACTCGAACCTATTTTCGCAGCTTCCAGCGAACCTAATAAGTGACTTTTGCTTTCTAAAAAATCTAACAACTCTCGCAAAGTAGGAAATTGTCCGGCATGTTTGCATAATTCCCAGTCAGTCTGCATTGCTGAGCTGAGCTTCGAAACTATGATATGTATTAGTATGGTGTCGACTTTAAAATTTCCAAAATTCTAACTACACTATCGAGCAGCCTTTGAATAGACGAATGTGAATCCTTTTTTACGCTCTCTAAACTGAATAACGCATTTATGTTTGATTTTACTATCAGTTTCTTATTTTCAAAGCGCTTGACTAGGATGTCCCAAGCAATGGTATAGTTATCGTTGGTAACTTTTAACGACGAGATTGAACTAGCAGCTTCTCCCTTAAGGGAAGAAATCAAATAGTAAAATTTCTGAACGTTGGTCAAATTAGCGTTGTTATGAATAAGCGACGTAAAGGAGTCATGAAATTGAACCCAATTCTCGAATTTCCCCGAAAATGAAGGCAAATCTAAGGGTGGTAATCTTAATCCAGCGAGCTCTCCTGAAGGGCCACTTTGCAAAGAATTTTGACCTAGATTCGGTTTTATACCCGGACTGATCTTATTTTTTGATAAGAATTCCTCGACTGTGCTACTAATCTCGCTAAAATGAGTCATAAAAGAGTCGAATTCATTGAAAAGTTCATCAAAGTGTTCAGCGTCGGCCTCCATTAGGCCCTCCATTGACTTCTCATACTCATCCAACAAATTTTGGAAACAACTAAACTCTTTTGACAAGCTGCCGACCTCGTGAGCCTTCACGGGGCTGGACGAAGAAATTCTATGAAATAGAGTTTCGAAACGATCTACTTTGGCTTTTATGAATTTGCAACGAGTGGTTAAAGCACGAGTTTCCGACATGACCGCTGATGCCGAACGAGTTTCCACCATGACTGACACAAGCAAAAAACAACGCTAAACGAAGGTGTAATGGAAAAGGACTTACTTTTGATTTGAGAACGCAGTAACTTCTTGACGAACAGAAAACCAACCCGCTGCCGATCGCTGCCGCTTGACGTGGGACCTGGACTCGGTGTAAGCTCTCGATGGTTGAATTTCCTGGTGTTGGCGAAGCTTCTTGACGCTCTCCGACGAAACGATGTTGGAGCAATTGCATCCACCAGCTACTGGAAACTTGTACACTCGTGTTTTTTAGCTTCTTCCAAATCCGGCTCGAAGGACCAATGTTTTTTGTACGATTAACTTGATAAGAGGCTTCCACGAATGGGGCCCCCAATTAATCCACTGCGAGTTCCGGTTCAATGGGATTGCCGGGAACTGCCACTTAATAACCCTTAACTTGGGTTCAGTTAGTTGTTGGAGTGAAACAAGACTTAACAAACACGAGTATATTGAGTAACAACGATTACAAACGTCACTGATGGACCGATGGTTTTTTACAAAAGCTTCAACTGTTGTGACACGCTTGGATTGGCCACGCGAAAATAGCGAATTGCGCGTAACCGTAACACAAAACAACCTGGAAACGACTTTACCAGGGAGTTAGACCGAAACGCAAACTAGCACAAAGCATAGCTGAACTTGCTTCCTCGAGGCTCTGAATCTAACTAACTCTGAATTTACAACGAGCCGAACTCGCCAATTCAAGGAGGGGCAAGCTCAAACACTATTGGCTGAGGCGTTCCTGCGTAGCCAATCGGAGCGTTGCACGTTATTTAGGAAAAATGCTTATTCTAAGAAACCTTAATGCTAAGCTCTCTCAATGAGGCAATTGAACGAAATCCATAAACCCATGATTCCCAAATATGCTAAGTCGGCTTAAGTTCTAGTAGAAAATGTATCCATCCGCTTAAAAGCCATTAAGAGAAGCTTACAAATTCCTTTCCAACATTAACAGAGGCAAACAAATACGGCAAGATGCAAATTTGACTTTACCACGACCTTTGAATGAGATAAAACAGTTATGACTTGAATTACATGATTAATTATAATCAAGAAGGTTTTGATGCACGCATCTGTGTGAATCAAACAGCAGGCATGGGCACAATTTATTAGCAAACTCGAAGAGCTTCAGAAAATGTAAACTAAGTACAATGAGGCAGATAAAATTAAAAGAGAAGGTGGAAAGAAATAAGGAAGCATATTTGACGGTTTTGTCAGAAGAGGACAAAATGCTGTATTGTTTTTGAAAAAATTGCAAAGTAAAAGAAAGTCGTGTAGTGAGCTCCAGTGGCGGCCGGTGGAGAATTTTGATGGTTGAGCAAATCACCGAATGTAAAATGCCTTTTCCACCCTCTCACAGATAAAAATTAAA
>CALNHX010009691.1:0-47192 GCA_940337035.1 Agriotes lineatus | reverse complement strand
TCTTCGGCCAACTCTGTAGTATTAGTTTCTCTCCAAGGCTACTCCAGGTGGCAGCTTAGCTGTCAAAATATGTATTTAGCGGTTGTTAAATATTAAACGTATTAAACGTGATGTCACCGAACTATACTAGCAAAATCAACAGTTGGCATAATGGCAATTCAAAAACCTCTCTGGTGTTTTGAATTGTAGCGTTGCCCCATTCAAAAACAGAAATCATTTACATGAACGTACTGCATTTTATAAATTAAATGGTGTTCTCTGTGTGATACCCCAATACACTTACCTAATTTTGTTTGTTTAGCAGTGAGAAAAAAAGAGCGATGTTGATGATTTCTTAGTTCAATAATAAGTGCATAACTTTTAAAAGAGGCTGCTTTATTAGATATAATCTATGTTATCTCTATGGTGTTGGTTTAAGTCCGTGAAATATAGAGTGATACAGTGTTCCTAGAGACACAATTCAGGTATAGGCATGACGAGTACAAAGTACCTTACACACCAACTGCTATGTTCGTATGGTCAATTCCTACTTAGAATTTTGCCGTTTCAGGAATTTAATAGTACTTTATGTAACTAGTCCTCAAAGCAAGGCTTTAGGGGACGAGTCGTAATGTTTCCGGACGAGGCGGAGCGAAGCGCAGCCGAGTCCGCAATATGAAGATGAGTCCTCTAAAGCAATTTGAGGACGTGTTGCATACAACGTTTTTTTGTATTAGCTCTCCAAACATTATAATATGAAGTTTTAATTACCATTAACGCGGCATTATATTAGGAGGCCGCGCGAAAATGTATTTTTCGCTCCCCAAACTGGTTACTTTGGAAACTGTCTAGGATCCTCAAAATGGCCATTTAGAGGCCTTGTACTTAAAGTCGTCATGGCAACTAATGTTTGAGTCCGCTAAAATGTTGCCAGGACGACTTTAAGTACAAGGCCTCTAAATGGCCATTTTGAGGATCCTAGACAGCCTCCAAAGTAACCAGTTTGGGGAGCGAATACAAAAAATGTATTTTTAAAGCTGTCACTTATCACAACTGTAACGATTTTCTATAGCCTTGGAACTACTGTAACAATTGGACATAATTAGCAAATCGCGATTACGCTGGTAGAAGAATTAAACATACTCTGTATACAGCAATTAGTCTTACTAGAGGCCGATAAAGCCTGTAAATACCATGTATCGTTTACTCAAAACATAACCTATGACAATATCTTAAGTACCGTTTCCATTGCAAATGTATTCTGATAAACATATTAATAATAATTGTAACTGCATTGACATGTTTGAAATAGAACTATTCAGGTGCAAATATCTTAAGAACATACTAATTGCAAATTTATTTATTACTGTGCACATTTATTCTCGGCGCAGCCGAGCTGCTATTCGATAATTATATCACAGCTACACATTACAGAGCCAGCGATAAAAAAACTCATAAATATTCAATTAGGTCAGGGGCATTCTAACGATCTGTAAAGGTATATAAACAAAAAAATCCAAATAAATTCTAGAAAACTGCTGTTAATAGTAAACAGCATTACATTAGCGCTGCACTAAGATGACTACCATTTGCATATGTTAAGAATATTCAGAGGACGAACAACAGAGTGCGACTTCCAGTTAAAAATGTAAAAATTGTTCTGAGACGTATAAATAAGGGAAATATATTCGATATTTGCTGTTGAAACATCAATGTTGAATTGAGTATAAAAATTACTCATTTGGTGGATGGGTATGGACTATGTTAATAATAAACTGCCCCTTTACAATTTTATCAGAATAATATTAATTGTTACATACATAAGTTCCTATACCCCTATAGCTTTGTATTGTTTGACAGTAGTTTAAATTATACACATACAATTCACGATCCCCTGCATATGCAACGGTCACGCAGGACTCGTTCCGTTAATTAATTATTATTGACAATATAAATGTATCTAAAGGTGATTTTTGTATATTTATAACTGAACTAAATTGGAAAAAACTCCACGTTTATGGGTTCCACTTCATTAATTTAACTAATTTTGTTCGCCTAATGTCAATTAATGCCGTTAATACTTGAAACGAAATAAACATTGTGCGAATTCGATAGCCTAATGTAATATACACCCGAAGGTTATTAATTAAAATTTTAGAATAAATTGGGTAGATTATATTCTTATTGTTTATATGAATATTTACTGTTCAGCTATCAGCTGCTTTGTTCGAAGTCTGAAAATATTTTTATTGTAGTCAATTCGAACTACACGAAAAGAACCGGCAAACTAAAAATATCGTCGGCACACGACATATTATTTCTACTTTCTTGCCTATTTTATTATTCATTACTATAAATTGACTCAGATAGGTTAGAACTCACACAAACTGCAAGATATACTGCTGCAGACTCAGACTAAATTTCTCACTTTCTTTCATTAGCGCTTCGATAATAGTTTTTAGAGAAGTTTTACTTTTCATAAACAGATCACGTCACTTGCAAAGCAGTAATTGGTTTTTTTTCTGATATTCCTTGTGTTATCTAGTTGAGCATCTAGATGCCTCCAGGTACTATATGAATACGTTTGGTGACAATGGATCTCTTTTATACCGCTTTCTATTTGCAGGAAATCTTTTCGGTCAATTTGCACCTTTGTTTTGCTATAGTTGTAAGGTGGGATGCTTTGGTGTTATAGAACGCCGATAATGTTTCTATGTTCGAAGCCATAAAAAGCTTCTTCGTAATCTATCAAGGTCATATGTTTATCCAGTATGTGGTTACGTATGTGTGTATATGGTCCATGGCAGAAAAACACATTCTAAGCCCCGCTTGGTCAACTGGTTGAATCTGATTCAATTTAGCTTCTAATTATTTTTTATCACTATAGCGAAAATTTTATACAAGGTTCGTACAAGACTTACCGGTTGTTGTTACGGTATACATACTGTTATAATTGATTATGTTATAATGGTATTTATGTATGTTAATGGTTTTATGTTATAACAATATTTATTATTCTTTAGCTATTACATTTGACTTTTACTATACTTTATCGTTTATTTTCAATCAATTCTCTTTTAAAATGAATTTAAGTAACTCATTTGCCCTTTTATAAATTATGAATTATCAATATTATTAAATATCTCTAGATCTGGTAGAAAACATTTATTCTTAACTGAAAACGCAGGTCGGATTCGCTCATAATCAAGATTGCTTTTATTCCTAAAAATTATTTTTTTTAATTTTGTGACAACTTATAGGTCTGTCAATGTCACTTCAAATTATGCAAATGCAAAATCCTCCTCATTACATTACTTGTCATTCAACAAATATTAAATAGTAATTACTCCCCTCTTTGAAATTACCTCACTTCGCTCTTTCTATATTTTTCTTTCAGTTTTTACATAAATGCCTGTAGCTCGTCCCCTGTCCATAGACCTCGATACTCTCCTTTACCAAGCCAAACGCATCCGGCAGTCTCACAGAAATCTTCCACCGTCCAGGCAAATCCCAGTACGAATTCAACCAAACACCAGGAATCGCAAATACTTCCCAGCCAAACACGACAAGGCACCTATCACTTTTTTTCAACAGAACTACCAAAAACTGATCAGCAGCAAACGGCTTCCACGTCTTCTTTCCAAACTTCTCAAGCCACCGATGACCTAGTATCACGAACCTCGACTTGATGAAAGTTACAAGATGTCACTTCAATAACAAGCTTGGCGAATTAGAACTCCAGTAGATGAAAAACCTTTTATCCACACCATAAGAAGCTCACTCTGTTAACAATCTCGATGTAAACCCCTTCCAGTAAAACCATTTCCTGCTATCCAATTCGTATGATGTAATTGATTGATAATAAACTTAGTTCTGCATCCAATTCCAGAATTTGCTTTTGTAGATTATAACTGTATTACATATGGCACTCTCACCGCATCCATTTTCTTCCTCCTTACCATCTTCACATGTTTAAATCTTTTACACTTTTATTTTAATTATCTTCTCTGAAATTTTAGTTTAATTCACAACCCTTTATATTCCAAGCAGATTAAAACCTTTTATAGAGGGTTTATTTTAGTAATTTAGCCGCTTACGAAAGTATTATATGTTTTTTTTACCAAATTATTTTACATACTAACAATTATTATTATCTCCTTAGTGATATTTTTTCATATATTTTCAAGTCCAACACTATATAATCTATATCATATTTATTCAACACCCACTATGTTGAATGATATTTCTCGAATAGGTATTTGTTATTACCTAATTCTTCACTTTATTGCAGATAATAATTAAATTATGTTAAAATCTTTCTGTTCCTTATATAGCATCATTAAATTGAAATTTAATTCTATTTCATTTCTTTACCAAATACATATTAATAATTTAATCTTTGTAATTTAATAGTGTATTCCTTTAACCTTTTTTTAATCTGGTATCGAACCCTTACACTAAAGTCATAACAATACATTGGTCATCATTGATCAATAATATTATTGTACACATTGTTACCTCTTTGGTAACACCTGTATCATTTTTCTGGTAATCTTCTTGCTTGCTTCCGTGATTTCTTCTCTTGTTATTGGGACAAATTGATATCTTTTACTTATTTGCCTTTTTGGTCAAGCTACGTTACTATCATCAAATTTCTTTTCTGCAGGTGTACAAACTCTCTCTTAATCCAGTTCTGTGTTCACCTAATCTTCTCTTGTTCATATATTTGCATATCGTTTTTATTTATCTTTTCTTAAATGTGTTTATTTGGCTACGTTATATTTCTTGCTCCTGATAATGATCTAGTTTAGTTTTTTTGTTTGTAGTCATATCTTTTTCCCGGTTTTAACCTCTTGCTCCTTTGAACTATTACCTTAGTTTTATTGCTTATTTATAATACAAATTTGTAATTTCTACTTATTCTAAGTGGTTATAGACTTGGTTTTTTCGATATCCGTTGTGTATTAATCAACATATTAATATCGCAGAGTCTGCGTGTCATTGCAGTTTAGTAATAATTTGTTTCTCTCTTTCTATTTTTTTGTGAGCTTCCACCTTGGCATTTCAATTGTCCATGATTGTTACCTACTTTATTTTCAACTTGGCTACATTTATTAATTCTTTTAAAGTCATATAAACTTTTCTACCCTCCCGTTCCACTTCCCCTCTCTCCCTCCCGCTGTAGATGTTGTGGCGCTGTGAACTTGAAATATTTCATTCTTCAGTTTTGCTACCCTGTCTCGTATTGTTTTTATTATTTTTTAATTTTATTGTTTTTAGCGCATCAACGTCTAAAGTTATTAGCGCTTTTAAATTAATGTTACATGTGATTAAATACAGAGTCCAATTGATTTAACAAAGTTAATAATATTTTGTTCGACTTCCCTGTGGTTGCCAAAAGCTTCTATGATGTTGTCCGGTATGTTATATAACCTTATCTGGTGGATTTATTTGTCGCAGTTTATCATTATGTGTTGCACAGTCAATGGTACATTGCATATGTTACAGATCGGCTGTTTTGGAATAGGTAGTTATGTGTTGCGCTGATATGTCCAACCCCTAGTCTGTTGAGTGCTGTCCTTACTTTGCGAAGTTGGTTGTTCGTTGAGTTCCACTTTTTAGTATCATTTTTTATAACTTATCGTGTATTGTTTGCCAGTCATTGCCCCATTTTTCTGCTGTTAACGATTTCGTTTAGTGTAGTAGCGAATTTGGCTTGCTGGTCAGCTTCGTCGTTTCCTCGTATTTCCTTCCATATTATAGCTACTTCCTTATTGTTTAATTTTAGTTTGCTCAATACAGTGTGTATGTCGTTTACATGGGGATTGTCGCTGTAGATATTTTGTATACTATATATGGCACTAAGAGAGTATGTTAGAAGCAGAAATGTGTGTGATAAAGTTCCATGGATGTATCGAAGGGCCATCTTTATTATAGCAAAAAGTTCTGCAGTATGGATCGAACTAATATCACTTAGTTTCCAAAATTCACTGTGATTTTTGGATTTAAATGCACTTCCTACACTGTTATTTGTCTTAGAACCGTCCCTGTCTAGTTGCTCATAATCAGGGTAGTTACTTAAAATTTCATTTAGCATTTGAGTTTTTTTCGGTACAAGAATATGTTGGCGGTAAGTAGATGGTTAGATTAATTATAGCTTCTTTTGTTCTTATACGGACAGGAGGAGTTATTTTTGGTTTTGATTTATATTTGTTTTAGAATAAAGTACGATATGTTGTAATAGTTTGTGGTTAATGTGATTTGGGTTAGCCTTTGGGGATATGAAATAGTTCATCAGCTGATGTTTTTTTAATTTTTGTGATGCATTTGTACATCTTCTTGTGATTGTAGAAACCTATCACATATTGTTTTTTATTTCTATATCATAATAGCGGATCTCTTTAATTTTCACCATGTATTCTTATTTCCGTAATTTTGAACATATTGTATTTAGTTGCGTGTGCAATTTTACCATCCCTTATGGTGTGTTTATATTAACAATCCAAATTTTCAGTCTGATAGTTTATTTTTGTTCTCTTTCTGTATTTTTTCTTTCTACTTCGGTGTTTCTTTTGGTTTTTGCCATAGCTTTCGTCTTCTGTTCCACTCATTTTGTGGACATTCTTCTGAAGAGTGTTTCTTTACATTTTTCACTTCACTATTTTGTTACCATGCCCACAGTGTGTCATCTTCGCAGCGCCTTCTAACTGAATCTGCAGTTGCTTTTTATTCTCTATTGGCGTACTTGGTTTGGTTTCTCTATTGTACTACTTACTTAAAAAAATAAAGTTGGCACGGAAGAGAACATAGGCGATTAACGTAAACAACTACTGAGAGAAAACAAGATAGCGGAAGTGAGAACCCGGAAATTCAAATTGTACACAAAGATATTCAAAGTATTTTATATTACTGCAAAGAAAACTTAAGCAGAAAACTTTTCAATAAAAAATAGCGTGGTGCACTAAACCAATTAAGATTATGTAATATGTTTGTATTACTAATAACTATTTCATCAATATGCTAGTCAAAATGGTTAAGAAAGCCTTTCCTTAGAAATGTTTAAATGTAACGAACTGCATATAAGAGTAAATTGCATACTTTGTAGTTAAGCGATTGGTAGTCTACATTAGACAATATAATTATCTAACAGGATATTTTATATTTCGCTGGGCACCTCTTAATGATTCGTTATACTTTTATAACTTTCTAAGCCCTTCGTGTGTTTTCTTTTATATTTAGAGTAGCATAATTTCTAAGGAAGTTTGTGGAAATATTCTAAGAATATTTTATTACTTGATGTCGTGAACCGTACAAGCTTCCGTGCATATTTAATTTTAAGATCGTCCTTACACCTCGACCTACTACTATAAAACTAAATTTACGAGTGTATGTTTACTACGGAACAAGCTTATTTCCTGGAAAGAGCTAGAATGCTTTATTAATACAAATTGCTAATAAATATGCATTGCGTGCATTAAACTACAGGATAATAATTACTAGTACTTCATGCAAATTACTCTCCTGCTGTAAAAAGCAATTTAAATTGCGTTGCAGAGAGCAATACGAATTTTAAATCGAATTTTAATTGCAATAACTATTACATTTCTAAAGAAGTAAAGCAATTACGATGATGCTTGTGGAAGAATTAGACATTAAAAAAGTAACCAAGTTATTATACGCAAACGCAATTTATTTCTTCTGTCATTAAGGATTTGTATAATAACCTCAAAAATCTGATGCAATAAAATAAAATTTAAGAACAGTTTGTTATTCATAGAACAAGAAACTCTTCTTGAGGAGTATTGCTGATATTTTTTACAAAGATTGTTAATGTAATCAAGGAAATATAAAAATATGCTGAATTAGAGTAAACCGGATACATTTGGCAAATACGTGCGCATATAAAAACAACGAAAAATACTTTTAGTGACTTTCTGTTTATTGATTCAAAATTAAAACTATCAATTTGACCACCTTGTTTATACTTAAAAACAGAATACTTTTAAATTTATAACGACTTAAAGAGGTGATATTTATTTCACATTTTATTACTGGCATTAATTTAAATGCTGACTCTAATTTTGTTAATTGAGGTAGCATTTTTGTTATTTATTTTATAAGTAAAATTTTGATTTCTAATGTATCTGGTAAGCGGATTGTATACTTTTCTTTATAAAAGTAACATTAATTCTGAACGTGACCTATGTCCGGATGCGTGTTTACATATAAAATACGCAAAGCATTTGTTTGCTTTCCATTATACAATGCTAAAACATTTTTTATTTGGCGCATCGATGTGAGAACTTATTATCAAGTTTTTGCTGAAGTCATCATTATAAACCTGACAAATGAAATGCTAATAATTCAGTTGACTTATGCATGCATTTTTTCATATTTATTCGACGTTTGTGTACATGGATCAATGTAAAGAGCAAACGAAATTTATAGTAGCAGCAGTACACCAGAGATATATTTGCAAGGGGCGATAAAATGCCCATATTTATTTCTTTCAAAGTAGCTTTCACTTTATTTCTTATACGGGCCCTAATTTTTAATTAATAGAAATAAATCTGTTAAATTTTCCTGACACGTTTAAAGAATAGAGTTGGTAGTGACAATGTAAGAAAAATATAACAGAGATTATATATCACTCCAAGTCAACTCCGTCTAACTGTTAACATCTCAAATTTATTATTTCTTCAATTTTAAAGTTATAATAAGTAATTATCAAGCTATATACGATAAAACAATACAAATACATTATGCTTTTGCCTGTTTAATGACAAGGGCGTTTTATATAGGATACGTTGTTACAACATTATTACTACTATAAGTCATATACTTACTAAGAGACCTTGTTTTTAGAATGAATAAACATACACATTTAATCAATCCAACGACGAACACTGAAGCATCAGAACAGGTATAAGGATAATGAACCACAAGCGTAGAGGAAGTCGACAACTGACCTGTGTGAATCCTGCCACCAGAGAATGGTTAAGCAAACAGATAAACCCCCCCGAAATAAGGTCAAGATTGTCGTCTTGGAGAACTCTGGGAAGGAGAAAAACACCATGCGTTAGAGGCGAAAGATGTAGCGAACCAGTACCTACGAATGCAGAGATTCTGATGGAACCGAAAACCATTCTTTACCACAGGTTGTACAGTTAACCTGTGGTAGAGAAGGCAAAATTCAAATTTGAATTCGAAATAAGTCAAAATAAGAATGGAAAAGAATGATAGCATTTCGCCTAGAGAACTAAATGTTAATAGAGAATACGTTTGGATTAAGGGATTGTAAAACAGATACATCACCAAAGCAGTAGAGAGAGAGAGAGATGCAGAAAGTATAATAGACTTTACTAAACATACAAGGGACATACAAAACGAGATAAAAGAAATTAAAGCAATTCCAGAAGCAGAAATAAATTGTAGCAAATTAGGAGATATCGGAACTGGGAAAAGGACGAATAAAAATGAGTATAGAAAATTAAAACACATACATTAAAAGACGGCTATACCTCAAGGAAACGAACAAAGCACTAACAGACTAACTATAGAAAAAAAAACTAGACGATGAACAATCAGCTTTAGAACGGATACGCTAACAACAGATAATATATAGCTTGCAAGAACTGTAATAGAAAGGACAATAAAGAGTGGTAAAAATTTATATCTGACTAGATCTAATGGCAACGTTTGATACCATAGAAAAGGCAATCACATGGAGATGCCTATTAGAACTCGAAGTAGACAGAAAAACTAAAAATGTAATAAAAAGTATATACAAAAACATAAGAGCTGAGATACAAGAAGATGGGTGGAAATCAGTCGTTCCAAATAAGAAGGGGACTAAAACAGAGGGACAGCCTGAACCCATTAATTTTTACCTTAAACGAAATAAAGATAATGGCAGAGAACCGGAAGAGGTAGTCAAGTTGTTGAGTTTTTTGCCGAAAAAGCTTTTCAATTAAATAGTTCGCCAGTGAGTTCTATATCGTCCCCAGATAATGCGATTACACTATTCCTTTCGGAATTGCAACGATTTATTACTTTGCATGTTGCTTGTTCGCCATCTCAGGTACTTGTCTTGGTCACCTGATACTAGATTTGCTCCTGTCTCAGATATTATAATCATAAATCGGTTTGAGAAAGTAAAAATGTGTTTACATTTATGACTACGTATTTATTCCAGTTGAAAAGCAAATGCCGTGCGATGAGCAAATCGTATCCTTCTAGGGCTGCATACATTTGAAAAGCTATAACCCCAACTCGAAAGACAAGGTTTGGATGCTTTCAAGTGTTTCTGAAGTTACAAATAATTGCGAACTGTTCTTTACTCGAATACACCTTGCTTTAAACTCATATCTGCAGCGGGAATTAAACACCCTCAGCAGGAGGCTCGCTTGTAAGTGACAAGCTCTAAAATCGTGATTTCAAGGGGGTCGTGAGTGATTGGCAACCTCCTCTGACGCAGTATCAGTACGTGAAGCAATTAATGCAAGTACTAAGAATTAAAACGCCATGCAGCATCCTGGCGCTGCAGGGGCGTCAAACACGCAGACATTCCCCTTTCGCCAGGCGAATGTTTACCTATAAAGAAAGAGGCAAGACCATAAAATCGTTGAAGGCACAGCAACTACGTTTCGCAATCAGAAAAAGGAAGCAAGAGTTGACTCTCGGGTAGACGATTCGGAGTGTCTTAAATCCCTTCGCTGGCACAAAATCTTCGTAGACACAATGGGTGTTACCGCATTCAGTGACAGGGCATTCCAATTCACCGAGTGGAAGGGGGGGGGGGGGGTCATAAATCCCCCGCTGACTCAAAAAGGCAGAATTAAATATAAACTGATCGTGGGCAAGAACCCAGGCATTCTTTGCTTGGTCGTCCACCGACCTTGGCCTTGTCTTGATACCCCAGGTTTTACTGTTAGCAAGCTTTTTAATTGCGCTCTATATTTATTTGCGCATTGATTTACAAATATGGCAATTAGATTATACCGATGGGGCCTCAATTATATGTATATAACAGCAATGAGATAACATGAACAAGAAAATAACTCGTATTGCTTGAGTAAGAAAGAGATCAACATAGAAGCATATATTCGAGAAGGCTTGACGCTTAATTTAATGGCCGCATCCGTATTTCATTAAAGTGTTGTGATCCACAGAGTATTTATCATTTATATCTGCGTGAAGGTAAACAAGCAACTAAATTGATGGCTCCAGACGGACTAAAGTGTCTTAATGAACCAAATTGGCGAATTCGTCTTACCGACAAATTACCCCGACTAGCCAAAACTTCAATTGTTTTTAAACGAACCAGATCTGGGTGTATTCAGTAATGTTATCCTTCATTTATGCAGGATTGTTTCTTTAGATATGAATTGCAAAACATACTACGATATTATTATTTATCACTTCGATTGCTCTATTTGCCAAGATAACGACGATAGTACGCTACGGACTTAGTTCAGTAAAACCACTTTTTTAACGTGGGGTGTAGACTATTTTTTAAACATTTCATATAGAAAGATGAAAGATTACATTTGAGTATGAAAGTGCCATTAAATGTCAAAATGTTTACCAAACTGTGAGCAGAACTTGGTTTTGTATACTGAAGCGCAATAAGCAGCTCCAGTTGACGTGCAATTAAGTGGTGTTACTTTTTAATATCTAAATAATTGAATTTTTAATACTTATACCAATTAAAAATAAATAATTTCCATTTTAAAAACCGTTACAAAATTTGGGTATGACGTAGCCTTATTCAGTAAATATTTCGGTTTAATGTCAAACAGGTTTTTTTGTGCTTTTAACTGCCCTTTTGCGACAACATGCAAGTTTTTCAGCTTTTTGTCACCAATATTTTTATTATCAAAATTATTGATTTCACCTGCGCAAGTTTCTCGTTTTCAAATCATAAATTAAGAATTAGTTTGCCTCTACTCTCCATGGTATTTTAAATGAACTCACTGATTAGTCATAATCTTGTCGAGCTAGGTTGCACACAACATTTACAAGACATAATCTCAAAAGTGACATGTCAGTGTATTACATACAAGGTATTTCATAACGTACGGGAAGACTGAAAGGGTAGATGTAGGGGACCAAGATAAACTTATTTTCTTTAATAAACTCTTGACCAAAACCCAACACCAAGAAAGTTACAGCAAGTTAAAGTTTAATGAATTAACGAGCATTCTTTGCAAACTGAGGTAGTAATTTACGGTTTAAGTTCAAGCAAGGGATATATAACAATGGTTAGTTAAAAAAATAATAAAAAATAAATCATCTATAAATTACGGCTATTTCAATTTATCTTGTAAATGCCTAAAAATTGGTGTTTACTGATGGAGAACCGCTGACTGTTTACTAATACTTAAAACACAAGTAGAAGTAGAAATTTATTTGAGTGCTAATTCATTTAAACGTCAAAATTAACATCCATCAGCTATTAAGTGTTTAATTCGATTTAAATGGCTAACTACAGTAATGAAGAATCTGTAGATATGATTCTTATACCTATATATGGAGCTGCTGAAGAAAATGCTGCACGTGCAAGACGTATGTATTCGGAAAGATTTCTAGATCGTCAAACGCCTTCCGAAAATACTTTTCTTCGAGTAATCCAACGCGGGAGACTGGAAATTTACAAACTAAGAAAGGTTATGGTGGCGGTAGACCAAATCAACATGGGGTGAATGTGGAGGAAGAACTTTTAGAAATAGTTGATGCTGATCCAACTACGTACACGCCAAATTTCCCAGCAAGTTGGAGTTACTCCATTCTTGCCGGGCTCCATAGCTCAGTGGTTATTCATTCTGCCTACTGATCTACGGGTCGAGAGTTCGATCACCGATCCCGGCAAGCTATTTAAAAACAAAAAAAAAATGCGGATGAAAACCTCTACAGAATTCCATCATTCGGAAGTGATGTAAATCCGTGGGTCTCATGTTACTAGGATGTGCAGCATGTAAAAGATCCCTTGCTACGGTTGGAACTCTTTAGTCTCGGCAAAATTCTAAGTAGGATTAAGATGGATGGTACTCTGCACGCCTAGACCTTATCCGTGGGGTTGGCAAAATGGGTCTATGAATGCCTACTTGCCTGACATCAGTCTCCCCACAACTGATACTAACTAACTAGTCATCATCTGCAAAAGCTGCTTGGACTGACTTCTACAGACTATTCAACACTATAACATATAAGCCAATCACATTGCAGACATTTGCTTTTTTCAACCAATAACAGCAGTATATCACTGAATATTGGGCACCATGCAAAATATTCACAAAACAATGTACGTACTCAAAAAATAAATAGCCTTGTTGCGAAGTATCGCTTAGCAACGATGTTCTGTCCTTAGTAATATCGCTAGGTTACGTAACACTAAACCCCAACAAACTGTGTGGCTTGTTTTAAAAATTTTAAAATGCTGTGTTTTGGAATATTCCGCTGAATTTAATTGAGAATGAATAATTATATTAATTGTTGGAATATTTTTCAATAAAGTTAATCGTTATGTATTAATATTGTTAAATAGTCGTCCCAAATACCACTCGA
This sequence comes from Agriotes lineatus, assembly GCA_940337035.1. NCBI lineage: Eukaryota > Metazoa > Arthropoda > Insecta > Coleoptera > Elateridae > Agriotes > Agriotes lineatus. The sequence continues at coordinate 33,647 of CALNHX010009691.1, read as the reverse complement.
AGTGGATATATTTTTATTAAATATTTTGCCATTTCCATAGAAATTATTGCAAATTTCACTCAACAAAATCACATTTAAATGTCACTCGCCTTCGGCTCGTGACATTTTTGATGTGATTTTGTATCGTGAAATTTAAACGCAATAATTTACATGGAAACGACAAAATATTTGTTAAAAATATATCCACTGCTTGTGGTATTACCCTTGATTATTATTCGCTGCAGCAGCAGTTTTGCGAATAGTTTCTAAATCGCACTAATAGGGAAGCAGAATTTTCAATACATATACTGGTGACGGATGAATGCTGTTTTACTAGGAATTGTGTTCTCAACTTCCACAATTCTCAGATTGATTAGGCTGATCAAAATCCGCATGCGATTCGCCAAAGTATGATTCAGTAGCATTTTAGAATCTGTGGGCTGGTACTTTGAACAACATCTTAATAGGGCCTTACGAATTACCAGCACGCCGTAATAGCTATTCTTATTTGAAGTTTTTACAAGAAGTTCTGCCAGAGCTCCTCGAAGGTGTTCCTGTGGATATGCGCCGTACCATATGGTTTCTACATGGCGGTTATCCTTCACATTTTAGTAATGCTGTACGAGATTACTTCGACACCATATTTCCGCAAAGATGGGTCGGTTAGGGTGGATTCTTTCGTGACCTCCACGTCCAGATCTCAACCCAGTGGACTTTTTCTTATGGGGTTTTATGACAAAATTGGTATATGCAACCGAAGTTGATAAAATCGATATATTGCGCCGTCGCATCAACGTTGCAACAGAGCAGCTACACCAACAATTTCCAAGAGTATCGGAAAACTGGATCCATCGAGCTCAAATGTGTGTTGAAATGCAGAGTCAGCACTTAGAACACTTAATGTGAATGTTTTTGCTATGGTGAATTGTTTGTAGCTTATTTAATAATAACATTGTAATTTATAAAATCAGGTTCTCTTTGTTTAAATAAGTCTATTATTTTTACTCGGTGTTTTCTGTGTAATCTAAAATTAAACTACCTACCTTAACAAAACATTATCAGGTGTTATAGAAAATATGTTTCCACGGAAACGAAAACGCAATGATATTCTTTCAAATTTTTCCTCATTGATATTAGCGGTATTCAATAATTGGGCACTAATTTACAAGAGCATTAAACTGCTGTTATTTTTGTTTTTGGGTTTTGGTCTAAAGTTTATTAAGAAAATAACTTTAGCTACCTTTTTAGTCTCCTCTATACGTTATGAAACATCCTGTATTATAGCCAAGGCAATCTAACTCTGTCTGTATAGAGTGCCTTGATTATACCTTGTGTGGCTGCAGCAACCGACTGGACATTTTTAATGGATAAAGGTTCTGTGTGCTATTGTATATTGTGATATAACACCTTAATCCACTAAAACCTTTAGTTTCCAAGTGGCAAATACCACATTTACCAACTGGTAGTTTTGTTAAATATCTAACTTTAGATATTTTATGACTAATTAAAGGTTATTTAGTACCAAGGCTCAAAAATTAAATAGAACCGTTTTTCCAAAAAATTATGTCGTAAAAATTTTTAAAAGAATTACCACGTTTTGATTTCAACCTATTATCTCAATATTTTATGAAAACAGGAATCGCAAGAAAAATAACACTGCTAATAGCAAAAATATACTGTGACATGTAAATTATATTAACAAGTTACTGCAGAATTAACAAAGAATCTTGGGAGGTATTTCCACAGGTATTTTTGCAACTGCGTGATTGAGTATCAAATTAAAGCTGTAATTAAGTTGTATACAAAAGAAATGTAAGGATTAATATTAACTTAAATCCATACACATGGTAGGATGCCTATAAACAATAAATTTTGAGAGTTTTAGTACTTGTTTCAGAAATCCTCTGCAGAATTTCAATTTACTCTGGCTACTTCTAAAGGAGTATAGGCCACTCAATCAGCACATCAGTATTCGGCTCGTATATATCGAAGGCGAGAAAATGGAATTGTTCAAACGCAATTCGACTGACCACTCATTCTCTGCCCTTAGAGGTCCCAATTTCTTAACGAAATCAACCGCATCAAACTTTGGTCCCTCAGGCGCTAGCTAATTATTTCTCAAATTTGCTACAGGAAACGCGCTGTTAACATGAGTTTCACAAATCTCACCTTTTCCAGATCGAACTTGAATAATTGCTGCTCCGTGCCATCCCCAATTTCCAGATCCCTCAAAGAAAAGGTGACATGTCCTATTTCAGACTTGCGCTTGGCGCGGCCACTATCGATAACTGTTAACTTCAAGGTATGGTCGGTCATGTCTTTGGCGGAGACCTGAAAAGGAAACTTCGTGAGCCACAAAGCACTGTGTTCTGAATGCTGGAAATATATCAAAGTATATGGCTAAATGAAAATATGCGAAGTTGAGGCAAACAACATGAAAGCGACATTCTGCGCCGAGCGTGAAATATGGAATCAAATGTACTGAAAAATGCAAAGACATTTCTGGAAATAATGCTTAGTAAAAGCAATTTACGCGGCGAATGTGTATTTTCCTGCTGATCAGTCGGTATTACATTTTGTTTAGTAACTCTGGAAATTCTGTGCTTGGCAGGCGCTTCTCGAACTAATTAGAATGTTTTTAATAGAATTATTTTGATGTACGTTTTCAATTTAAAAAAATCTTTTGAAGTAGAGTAGGATACAGAAGAATTAATTTACTTTTACATATTTGAATATTTATCTTACTAAAAGTCAACAAGAGGGAGTTTTCAGGTAATTACATTTAAAACTTGACCGTAAGTGACTTTATATAATGAGTCGTTATAAATCTGGAGGTATAAGATCTATAGCAAGAACACTGCTGTAAATAATATCAGTATATTCAATTTCTGCATAAAAATGCTCTAATCTGCATTTCTTGTAGTTCATTAAATCTAGATCTGCAGCTCAAAATGTAGCTCACATGTTATTGAATATTAGAAGATTTAAATACTCTTAGAATACAAAGCAGTTGTCTACTACCTCATCTTTTGGAATACAGAAAGTTCAAACATTTAAACTATTAGCAAGAGCTAATATTGGAGGTTATAACCTAGTCACGTTCTTAGGTAATTCTAACCGTCTTAAAAGTCAATACTTCTAATACCAAAATCTGCCATTGAAGTGGACGTTTCCTTTACTGATACAAAAACAATATGTTGTAGGCAACACTTTAGTTTCTAGAATTGAAAGTTAATTTTGCCACCATAACCTTGTTTATTAATCTTCGACAGCGGGCGTAATATGGCTTTTATAGCCGAGGGTTTATAAAGTTGCTAAGCAGTAAAACAAACACCAACAATGTAGTATAGCAACACCAACAATTTGCATAAAAACCATAGCACTCACTACGCGGCTTGTGCATAACCTTTTCTCAGGTAAAGCAAAAACAAACAAAATTTTATTTTTTTAAGGTGTTCATCCTCTATATATTTCTCCGAAACTTTTTCCGTTTCAGGCCTAGTAGACATATAATATACATGCAAAATATCGTCTTTCTCTAACAAATCGTTTTTGAGTTATACATACCGACAACAGACAGACAGACAGACGGACAGATACACGGAATTGAGAAAACCTTTTTTTCGTCATCTGAAAAGTGAAAATGTCAAGGAATCTCAGAAGGTGATTTGTTGGTGGTTACAAAACTTTCTTCGCCTTTCAGGCGAGGGAAGTAAGAATAAAAATTATAAAGCGTTTCTCTCTTTACTCTGTCGACCCCCGAAGGGGCATGGTGATAAAGCGTTTAGAGGAAATGAAAATGTGGAATTAAGATATGTAAATGTCAATAGTATCGTGGCTGTTCTACAACATAGAAGTTTTTAATCTAACCGCACTCTAAAAAAAATTTAAGAATCCCATGCATTCTTTAATTGTTCAAATGACTTCAAAATCAAATGATATTGATTATGTGTTTAAATACACTGCATTTGAATTATATAGAAAACAACTGAAAAAGTAAAAAACAGATAATTTTGTATAAATGTGATATACAGGATGTAAAAAAGGGCTGAACGCTATTAAATAGTTATTTATACAAATGCGTAATCCATGCGTGCCATACAACCTTTTATCCAACAGCTCAATAAATATCTAAAAAACATAAATTTTGTATTGACAGCTGTGAAAACTCATAGTGATAAATTGGAAAGTACCGAAAGGTCAAATAAATTTACAATTAAGGTACTCTCACAATTGTACACTTTTTATGTTGAGCGACCTGTAAAATGGAGCAATTTCAATGTGTGAACAACGCTGCAAGATCAAAAACTGTGCATCTTCCAAATCTATCCACTACTTTTAAGTTGCGTGCAGTTTAAAAATTGCTACGCAATATATGTGTTAGTGTAACTGTGCTTGGAAGCAGCCGTCAAGTTTTTTCTGCTTGTTTTAAAATAATATTGTAAATAATCTCAAATCTCGTTGTTAAAAATAAATAGAAATCTGAAGCGAATTTACCTCTAATAAGTGAAATTGAACATCATTAATGCGTATCGAATGTTGAATTGACGACAGACCATTGCGCCGAAATGTATATAGCATGATTGCCTTCAGCGAATAGTTTAGGTTTAGTTTCATATTGTTTTTCTCAATTCCCAATACGCTCAGCTTTAGGGCGGTAAAGAGTCATTAAAAATTACAGGTTGTGGATTAGGTCATCGCACGCAAGTTAACCTGCTTTGTCTTGTGCGCCAGCTTGATGTCACCAACTAGGTTAGATTGTAGCGTGCGTAAGTCCACCTGCTCTGACTTTTGACTAAATACTTCTGTAACTTACACAACGCTCAACGCCGGGCAGTTAAAAGAAACAGCTGTTTTTATATTTTAGTTAGTCTTTCTACCGTAACAACATAATGATTTTCACTTTAAGATTAAAGCTAAAGCCATTTCTCTACGTATTAACTTTCATAAACATACCGAAAAAACGAGCCATGGATGTATAAATGACGAGAACACTAAGAACATACAATTTTATAGAAATTTGTCATTTTCGGTAATATAAGAATTCCTATTCGAACAATCAGAATTTAGTTTCAAACCATATAAAATATTGATTGAGGATGCCGAAAATTCCCCAAAGCACTTCAATATATGAAATTTCCCTAGAGATTTTAATTAAATTAGTAAGGATTGCTACACTAAAAAATCAATGTTTTCATTGCTGAAGCTTTGACAAGCGTAAGTAATATTTATCTATTTACACTACCAATCAACTAATAAAAATGACCGAAATCTACGCCAATTACTGCAAATAAAATTTGACTGTCTAAAAGATTAACATTAATGGTTTGTTGCATCAACTTCATTAATATAAAAATTTTATAATGTGAAAGAAAAGCAATACCTACTGTATTTCCTGAAGGCAATGTGTTTTAGTGACAGCTTATTGCATTTACGGAGAAAGAACGTTATTAGAGAACGTAATGAAACCTTTTTCCTTTATTTCAGAATCTGGAAGTGAGGTATGTCACTAAGTGGAAAATCTTTTACAAGTAAATTCTCTACTCACAGCATTTAAGGCTCATTAAGGGATGAGTGTCTCCTAAATGTCAAACAAGTTAATCTACAACTTTTCACTTTTTTTTTCAATTACAGTCGAAACGATAAGCTAACGTTCACAGCTTAATGAATTAAATATATAAACCTCGAAATCTGCCAAACATCCCTAAACCCGTCTCATGTATTGATTAGGCTTTTTTGGATGTTCATGTAACAAAGTCGATATTTTTCTACGAGTATTTAAAATGCAGCGAGTTGAAGCAAAGAACGAAATATAATTCGATAAATTCTCTTTCCATAAAGATGGAAGGCTCGTTTACACTTTTACTGTGGATTATTTTTCTAATTGCCTTTATTAGCAATCAGAATAATTACAATAATTCTATGACCCACTGGTCTCACCCCTAATTTAGTATGTTAAATCTATTTGCCACTTTCTTCTTAATCTTCTACCTTCAGGTTCTTCGACTAGCGGGTTAACTGTTACATATGTACGATTTTCTATAAAATCGTGATGTTTTACTGCTTTTATTTTGGTTATATCTGCTAGATATGGAATGTTGAAATCGTTGTGGAGTGGGTTAGGTTTGAAACAAACCATGGGGCGTTGGATAACATTCCAGGTGTTTTTGACTGAAAACGTTGGATTATATTTATAGTCAATTTGCTAGCACATCCCCAAAGTTCGCAGCCGTGAGACCAAATACGATGGATTATGCTCATACATATTAATAATTTGTTGTTTAATGTAAGTGCTGAGTTTTTTCCTAAGAAACCACTACAATTTTTAAGTCTTGGTTGCATTTCTTTGCCCTTTTTGCTCTCATGTATCTTCCACGTCAGACGTCTATCGAGCAGTAATCCCAGGTATCTAACTTCATCTGCCTGAGGAATGCGTTTGGCATTGAGCGTAATTGGAGGACACATTAAATGCTTCGTCGTAAACAAAACATCCACCCATTTATTTTCATTTACTGCTACTTTCCATTTAATTAACCGCGTTTCCAGGCAGTTTAGATGTCCTTGGAGTAGTGCTGATGTTGTAGCCGGATTTTCACTACATAAAAAAATTACTGTGTCGTCGGCGACGTCCCTAAACTTGTTTGTGCTGAGGTTGGTAAGTCATAACGTGTAAAGCAAGTACCTTAACAGTCCATGTACGCTGCCTTGCGGAACACCAGCATTAATTCCTCGTATCTGGGAAGTTTCATTACCAAATTTAGTTTGAAAGACACGATTTTCCAGGTAGCAGCGTAAACGTAAGTAGTAACGGTTGCTACGTTTAGAAAGCGTCTCTTTAAACTTCGCGAATCTGTGCGCCCAGTTTAGGTTATTCCGGCGTCTGTAGTACAGATTTTGAATTTCTCGCGCTCCCTGCCCCGTTGGATGTTGGCCTTATTGACACGAGAAGCGACACGAAGTAGCTTTAGTTCACGGCGTCCTTTCTTTCCCTTCGATGCTGTAACGGCGAACAATTTAACGTCTTTTAAATTGTTGAGTGGTTTTGTGGGCATGCCGTTTATGGTTGGTGGAATTATCCCTTGTTGATGTTGGCGGCTTATGCACCCTGGCAATTTACTGAGAAATTTCGTCTTACGTCAATTCTAGCGGATTAAAGGGCTTTGCTGAATTATTTCTTCACGTGGCCCAAGATTAATCCGGGGAGCAAGTTCTGAGCTCGTTATTCATTATTCTCAACTTAATGACTTGGACTTTGACCTGATATGAAGATTGTAAAATATCTGACAGTCCTGATTCCTGTCACAGCTACGCGACCTTCCTAATGGGCAGAAAGGGACTGAACAAACTAATTAAGTAACAGGTGTCGACTTTACCTTTATGTAAAATCATTTAATACTGTGGACTGTGATTTGATGCTGACTGCCTTACTCAATTGCTATCGTAGCTGCCGAATCCCGTCAGAATTTCAGGGGCGTATTTGGAACTCTTCAGGTTATCTAAAGCTTGCTTCACGAGCTTCGTGCCTGAACGCAATTAATGTTTTTCTATCAATGGAGAAAACACCTTTTTAAACTGTTGTTAATGTATATTTGCACCTTTTAATTTGTGTTATAAGCTGATTTTCTCGCAAGCCGAGTTTGTATTATAAGGTGCAGCTTAAATTTTGGCCTGAATTTATTACTCTACGTTAGCCTACGCTTAGCGAATAATCACCTGTAGTATGTACGATATAGTATTGAATTTGTGATTATTATACTGTGATACTGTGGATTTGTTATTGTTACTGCTACCTGTGCTCTTCTTGAGCTTCTTTTTCAGAATATATATGCTACGTAGGTTTACGAATTCTCTGTGATACCTAAATTGACAGATTTGTTGGCGCTTATTTCGGCTTTCTTTTATTTAACTGTTAGTACCTACTTAAAGAACGGCACGCCGTCTCCCTGAATTAGCCGGCCGGCAATTGTATCCACGTAGTCATTGACGTTATAATTTTGAGAAATTTGGCGTACGAATCACTTAAAGCTAACATGGTATGGTAATGAACTCTTTTGTAAGGCACACCTCTGCGCCACACCTTATCGTAAGCATTGTTCACGTCGAGGAACACTGAACTACAGTAAATTGTGTCTTCAAATGATCTACCTATTATATTAGTGGGTGACATTGTTGTATTGTTTAGTGTTCGGATCGGAAACCGAATTTATGATCTGGTACAAAATATTATCCAGGGCAAAGTTGAAGGACGAAGAATTTCCTGGCTCGTCAACTTAAGAAAATGGTTCGGAGTTACATCCGCAGAACTTTTCCGTAGTGCAGTCAATAAAATACGTATTTCCATTATGATAGCTAACGTCCGAAACGGATAAAGTACTAGAAGAAGAAGAAGAAGTTATTTACCTTGAAGTGCACTTTGATTTATAAGTTTTAGTATTAATTTTTCTAGCAACTTAAAGATTATCGGAAATAAACTGATAGGGCGGCAGGACTTGATTTTGGTAGAAGGTTTTGCCGGTTTAGGTATCACAATAATTTGAGATTGAGTAATAATGACCAGTGTGCGAGACGCAATATTCCATTGAAGTTTGCAGTAGCTTTACTTGGGTCTCAATATCGTGGAGAGTAAAATTTCATATTGGAAGCGATAGCTGTAATGGAATTTCCAAATAGTGTTCAACCTCTTGATCAGGTTCGTTAGATATTGGTTGAAAGGTGCTTAGTAAATTATGTTCAGCTGCCTCAGTTTTTTCCTTATCGGATCTTGGTCTTGTTTCCTTGTTCCTGTTTCATCTCATGGAGATGAAACTCCTTAGGGTGTTTAATTCTTCTGGTCGCTTTCCAGATCGAGTGGTCATGAACTGAAAGTGAATTTGTGTAGAATTGAAAAGTTTCATTACGAATTTCTTGCAAGTGTGCGTCTTAAGTTGTTAATTAATTGGTTCAATCTGCTTTTATTTGCGATATTACGACTACGCTACCAAGTTGCTCTTGCTCTTATTTTTTCGTTCGCTATTTCCATTATTTCAGTAGGGATATTAGGAGTATTGGTTTTCAGATTGAGCACTTAAGTTCCATCCTGCTTCCTCTATAGTTGTTATCAGATGGTTTGTTGTGTACTCTAAATCAACGTGTTTTCAAGCTCTAATTTATATTAAGGAATTCGCTGAAATGAGTTTTAAACACGTCCCAGTTGGTTTTTGCATTGCTTAGAGTAGGTTTGGGTTCTTTATAGAGTATGGTTGCACTTACAGTGGCTATTACAGGTGTATGATTGGTGGATGAAATATCGTAATTTGGGGACAATATCCAAGTAGATTGATGCCATGCCGTGAGTATTGAAAAAATCTGGGACTTTTTTGGGATCCGAAGGCCAATATTTTGGGCTAGCTGTTGAGAGAAAATTGTATTTATTGTCTACCACAAGTTTATAAAGCTCTCTGCCTTTTGTAGTTGTTAAACATGACCCCCATGGGTGCTTTTAACATTAAAATCTCCACATGCTAGAAACGTAGGTCGTGTTCGAAAAAGGCTTGCAACATTAATTTTGTTATATTATGGTGTGGCGGACAGTAGACAGCTGATAACGCCATAAGTGTCTGAACTTGTATTATAGTGCCTTGTAAATAATCAGTTTATAAGGGGTAGTTCACCACCATATGCATTGCATCAGGATGGTCTGTATGATATATTAAATAATGAGCTATTATTAGGTGACATCTCTAGGTGTAACGAGTTTCAAGAATGAGTAAAATATTTGTCATTGAACCGTATAAAAGTATCAACTTTCAACTTCCTCTGTTGTAACTCGTTGGCGTTTCACAACACAATTTTAAGACTTAGCCATTATTGAATTAATTTATTAATGACTGCAGTTAACATATTTAGTATCATACTATTTAGTTGTAATAGTTGGTTAAACATATTTTTAAATTTATCTAGGAATTGTTTGAAACACGGGGAATTTTTTTACACAAGAGAAAAATCCGGTATTGCTTTACAACACGCTGGTCCACGAATTGTCTAGTGGTATAGCAAATTTTGCCAGCTAGTTCCTGAACAGAATTGAGGTGGGTTGTCAAAAAACGCCACTGGTTCGAGACGGTCCAAATCAGTAAACCTACAGGTGTCAGTGTAAATCTATAAACCATATAGCTGTTTCATAAGAACAATAAATAAAGGAAAATTCCAGAAATTGATGAAACATAAATGTTTTAGAATGATACTCAATAGAGGACAAAAGTGAGTATACGGTATGTTATACTTATTTGGAACTATAATTATAAATTTAATTCAAATTTAAGTATAGTCCACACCAACATGGTTGTTATTATAATAAATGGAGTAAAAAGAAAAGCTGTACGATTTTTCAGCACACGTACTAGTATCAAAGTGATATATAAAAATGTTCAGCACATCGAGTCGCCTAAAGCTTCCAACCACTAAGACCAACGTCTATTGCACACTTTAATTGGTGCGTTTCAGCGTTAATAAATAGTTTTCAGTTTGCTCAAGTATTCCCTCGCATAAGTATTAATTCTAAACGTTGGGAAACGTGTTCAATCGCGGGTTGTATGTGATTAAAGGCGCTAACAAGACTGCCACTCTTGTATATAATACAAGAACTAGACTAATTTACTAAAACTCTAACATTCAAAGTAAACACATCGTGACGACCGATTCCGAAATTCTTTAGACAATCAGCCAGAAAGTCGACATCGTATCCGTAAGTAAAAATGCTTATAACATCCCTAAAACTACATAAATGGGCATTTCACAGCTCTAAGAGCTTAGACAAGTCAAACACGAAACTTAATAGACCGAGGGTACCTGAGGGGAAATATGGTAGGTATCGTCCATAAAAAAGGTATGCGGGCTTACAAACTTGGGGGGGGGGGAGTGAATGTTGAAAGGCTGGCCAATCAAATGTGCAAAGTAGGGTAGAGCAGGATTTTCTCCAGTTATCGCATGAGAGAGGAGCAGTGTGGGGGGTAAGTTTCGGAATCAGCCACCTGAATTGAGGGTTACAGAACGCCTACAGGTTGGTGTTCCAAGTTTTGTACAGAGATCAAAAGGGCACATATGCAAAGCATGGCACTTACGAGCCACTAGGGGGCACAAGAAAGTCCCAAAATAACACAACATCGGAACCGATGTTCAAAACGGAACAATAAAAACGTACTAAAGTTGGAAGGTGGCCAAGCGTAGGTGATTTTCCTGAAATACTTTGGTATCCCAGCTTAACTGGGTATATTCTAGCAATCTCATACTCAATTCTTTATTTTTTTATTGGTCTCCAAGAATTGTACAATCAGTCTAGGTTATGGACTATAAATACATTGTACGTGTATACTTAACCTAGAACTTAAACTATACTAGTACATGTCATGTTGAGGAATGCCCCAGTGGACATTCTCAAAAAGTACATAAATAAATAGGACAAGACAATGGGTTTTGTAATCGTTATGTGAAGCGTGTTGGTAAATTATTAGGTTTAAACCTTTTCAGGCGGCGTGGTTCTTCTTCTTCTTCATCAAATAATGTATTTGCAAGTTGATTGGGGTGAGCAACAATCTTTTCCCTGTATTTTTTGCTATATGTGGTAATTTCTTCTCGTATAGTTGGTAGACCTAGATCATTATGTAGCACAGTGTTTGGAACATACCAGGGGGCATTGACTATTGCACGTAGAACTTTATTTTGAAATCTTTGTAGTATTTCGATGTTGCAATTACTTGCAGAACCCCACAGAGGAATGCCGTATGTCCAAATAGGCTTTAAAATTGCTTTATATAATAAAAGTTTGTTTTCAAGCGAGAGTTCTGATATCCTACCAAGGAGCCAGTACATTTGACGATATTTGATGACTAACTGTTTTCGCTTAGCAAATATATGCGATCGCCATGTCAGTCGACGATCAAGATGGAGACCTAGGTATTTGACAGTTTTTGTTTGTGGTAGTTGGATACCGTTTAAAGATACAGGTGGACAGGTTTGACGATTTAGAGTGAAAGTGATGTGTGCAGATTTAGTTTCGTTGGCTTTTATTCTCCAGCGTTCTAACCAATCTTCGTACTGATGTAGATGTGTTTGCAAATTCCTTGAGGCAATAACGGGATCTGGATGTGACGCTAGAATTGTGGTATCATCTGCATAAGTGGCGATTGTGGTTTGTCTGGTTACAGGTATGTCTGCTGTATATAGGGAGTATAATATGGGCCCAAGTATGCTTCCTTGTGGGACCCCTGAGTGAATTGGATAGAGTTGCGTGTAGACGTCCTGATATTTTACTAGATAAGTTCTATCAGTAAGGTAGGATCTTAGTAGCGAGTATATTGGATCCGGGAAAATGCATTTCAGTTTGTAGAATAATCCTATATGCCAGACTTTGTTAAAAGCTTGACTTATGTCCACACAGACCGCTGAACAATAGCGTTTGTTTTCAAAATCCCTGTTGATTTGTTGTACTATCCGATGGATTTGTTCCGTGGTACCATGCGCCTTTCGAAATCCAAACTGGTGTGAAGGTATTGACTGTTGTTCGGAAATTATTGGATCTAAGCGTTTCAACAGTATTTTTTCAAAAACTTTTGAAAGGACTGGGAGTAAGCTGATAGGCCTGTAGGAAGTTACTTCATCTGGGCATTTTCCTGGTTTCAGAATCATAGCTATCTGTGCTACTTTCCACTGATAGGGGAAGTATTCTAATCTTAGCATAGCATTGAAAATGTAAGTTATAACTTTATATCCTTTTTGTGAAAGTTCTTTTAGAACTTTACCAGTTATCAGATGATAACCTGGTGCCTTTTTAGGACTGATGGTATGATATATAATTTGTTCCACTTCGAGCTGATTTGTTTTTTTAATTGGCAGGGCCATCTGATGAGGAGTTCCTAGCTGTTTAGTAATTTCTTCTTCTATTGCTGGGAATTGAGATGGATTCGTCTGAAAAACTGTGAGTAGGTGTTCAGCAAATACCAGTGCTTTTTGTTGATCAGTTCTGTCCCAGGTGTTGTCTCTTTGTCGTATTGGTGGAATTTGCTGTTGGGGTTGTTTCAGCTTTCGAGTAGCCTTCCATAGAGAGTAATCTGTGGCTCCAGTTGGAGTTAATGTACGGATATAGTCTTGTATTGAATTATTTTTCAGCTTGTATAGCCATTTTTTCAGGTTCTTTGCAATTTTGTTGTATCTTTGCTTATCAGATGGAGCCCTTGTTAGATGCCATCTACAGTGCCTTTATATAGACAGTGGCGACAATACAACTAAGCCGCCGCCATATTTAGGCAAATTTCTAACGGGTGTTTATTTAAATCCGTAATCAGAGTCGACTGTGATACGTGTTTTACGTTTGGCAGTACTGAAAACAGAGATTTGCAGGTTAATATTTGCGTCAGTCTGTGTCAAATAACAAACAAAACCTAACCTACCAACTTCAACTTTGACATTGACTGACAATACACTTCAGTACTGCCAAAACTATAATACGAATCACAGGCGATTTAGCCTAAACATGGCGGCTAAAATCACGTGATCTAGGAGGCCAATCAAAAATAGCACACCCCATTGTCGCCACTGTCTATATAAAGGCACTGTAATGCCATCATTTTCTAGCTTTTCTTTTTTCTGCCAGCTTATCCTTTAATAAAACGGGGAGTTTGTCGAGCAGTCGCGTGTCATTACGGTCAGGAGTTGCATTCCACGTCGCAGTTTGAATCGCTTTGGTGACTGTTTCTATAGCGACTTCAATATCATTTTCGGTTTTTAATGGCATGTCCAGTGTTAATAGTTCGTCTATGTTCTCTCTAAATAAGCTCCAGTCTGTTTTATTACTATAAAGAGACGCTTTTCTCAATTTTCCGATTACGTGTGTATATATAGTCACTAGAACTGGTGTGTGATCTGAAGTGAGTTCCAAACATGCCTCAGTTAAAATTGTTTTTGTATTGAGTCCTTTCGTAATACAGAAATCTAGAAGATCGGGTATTTTATTGGGATCAGTTGGCCAATAAGTAGGTTGTCTTGTTAGGGTTGGTCCCGTAAGAACATTGCAGGTGTGAGAGCCATAAGTTCTTCTGAGTCGCCTGACACGTAGGTGAGGGGTCTAGCATTCATCGTCGCCTCACAATCGCAAAGAAGCGTCAAAAGATCTTCATAATTGAGCGAAGCACGTCCGAGCACTTTGCGAAGCAACCCCTTTAACACACCAACCAAACGCTCCCAAAAACCGCCCCACCATGCGACCGTAGGTGGGTTGAACCGCCACGATATACGTTGCACAGAGAACTCTTCCATTATCTTTGGCCAGTCCAACTTTGCGAACGCGTTCTCCGTACCGACAAAATTAGTGCCTCGGTCACTGTATATAGTCCTCGGTCTTCCGCGTCTCGCCACAAATCTACGCAACGCTTGAAAGAAGCTCGGAGTAGACAAGGAAGTAGTCAGTTCGAGGTGCACTGCCCGGTACACGGCACAAGTAAACAAACACACCCAAGCCTTCTCTCTAGTTCTCAAATACAGCGGGCCGGCGAAATCTATCCCGATAACTTCGAATGGCACAGCATCGCGTACCCGATTGAAAGGCAAAGGTGGTGTGTCAGCCGCATATGGTTTGGCATCATGTCTTTTGCACGTAACGCACTTACTTATTACTGCTCTTATGGCACGTCTACCTCCCATGATCCAATATTTTTCCCGGAGCATACTTAACAGTCCTTGCGTATCTACGTGACAATTCGCTGTATGCGTTTCGAAAATCAAGCTGCCGATAACTGGGTGCTTGGCTGGTAGCACTATCGGAAAACGAAAACTTTCACTATCCTGCCGATTCGATACACGTGAATTCAATCGGATTACCCCGGAATTACTGCAAAACGGATTGAGAGCACTTAAGCGGTTATCGGTCTCATCGCGAAATGTTTCTTGTTGAATCACTTTAAACACGAACAGTTCAGCGTCATTAATTTCGTCAACGGTCAACGAACCTCGACGTCGTTGCTGGGGTGAGCTTGAAGTGTTGGTAAATCACCAATACATTAAGTTGTTGGTTGTAATAGTTTTTAGCAGTTCGCGTCCCTTGGTCGTAGTAGTCCTGGATCCCCAACTTGTGTGTTTGGACGTAGTCCCCTCCAACCAGAAATCTGTTTCCTAGCGTTGTCAAAATCAATATATTTATTGTTGTGCCTGGGTGGACAATATATTGCTG
Source organism: Agriotes lineatus (assembly GCA_940337035.1). Taxonomy (NCBI): domain Eukaryota; kingdom Metazoa; phylum Arthropoda; class Insecta; order Coleoptera; family Elateridae; genus Agriotes; species Agriotes lineatus. The sequence continues at coordinate 18,469 of CALNHX010009691.1, read as the reverse complement.
ACAAGGTAATCTCCCCTGTGTTGTCTTCGATAGAAACACTGGTGGCTTGTATGTTCTCGAGTCTGTACCCAGCTCTTTCGTAATGTTTAATTGTTTGCTTAATGATTATTCCTGTACTTCCATGAGCCGTATAATCTGGGTGATTTGTAGTATACACATTATAGTTAGGTATTTTTATAAAACTTCTGCTTGTAAAATGGGTTTCCGATATTAAAAGTAGGTCTATGTCAAAATTTTTTATGAACGCCTGTATTTCTTGTACATGTCGACACATTCCGTTTGAGTTCCAGACTGCTAGTTTTAGTAGTGGAGTCATTATTTGGATTTATTAACAAGTGCTGATATGAGATTTATGAGTGTACTCATTTGGGACATTAAGGTCTTCATCATTTGGTGAAGTTCTAATGTGTCATTTGAAGGTTGTGCTGCGACTGTAGTGACAGGTTGATTTTCTTGAGGTGTATACAGATTGGGGCGATCTCGTAGTGTTTGGGCATAAGTTATTCCTGGTTGAAGAGATCGTATTGGCGTTGTTCGTGCTCGGAGGGCTGAGAAGAATTTTTGTTGCAATTGTTTATGTACCAAGCAGCCTCTGTAGTTAGCCGGGTGATGTTCATTACGATTTACACACCGGACATCAGGATCCTTTGTTTTTCTGGGACATTCATTTGTGAAGTGCTCTGCCGTACATTTTACGGATCTAGGAATATTTCTACAGACATTTTTCGTGTGTCCAAATCTTTGACAGCGCTTGCATTGAGGGATTTCTCGTTTGGCATGCGGGGCTTCAAAACATACTTTAGTATTTAAGAGTAGATCTATTTTATATATTTCTATATTGTTTTCTTTAGGTTTAATATCTACAAAATGCATTGGTAATGGTTTGTTTGTTACTCGTTGTTTGACATTCCAGATATTTGTTACTGTATGTCCTTTTGCTTGTAGACTGAGTTTTACATCGTTTAATTCGGTCGTAGGATGAATGTTTTTAAGTACTACTCTCAATTCGTTATGGGTGAGCGATGATTTGCGTCATTTGGGAATTCCACTCTGCATGAAGCAAAATTCCAAAAATCAGAGGCATAGCACACAGGAACAAGCTCAAGAAATCAGTGCCTTAAAATGGCCGCTGGAAATCATACTAGTAATCTATTTTAAAAATTCAGTAGAATCCCCGAAAGCTCAGGAATTTTCAAAATACTTAAAATGAAAAATGAGGGTGGCAACCAAACATACAGTCATTAATTGCGTAATAAACTCGAGACATTTTCTGAACTTGTCATGTAATTGTACTTTAAATCAAAAGTTATACGTATTAACTAACATCTTCAGTGTGTAGAAGTGGGATTTTTAGTACTTGGGAATAAAGAGGACGTATATGTGTTGGTTGATTGATGGTGGGTTGATTATTTTGGTATTCCAAAGATGGAAATTTTTGTTTTATTAGATTTAGAGGTCTTATACTTGGATCTTGGGCTGATATTCTCTTTGAGATTCTTGATAAATTGTGCATCCGTATAATTCGCTGGGTGTACAGTGTAAACCTCCACACAGGATACAAGTAGCTGGAGTTTCTCTTGTATTTTTATAGCTTTTTTATCATGTTCTCTTGCACATTTGACACACTCAAATAACCTGTTTTGTAGTGAGTGTATGTTGTATATACTGTGGATGTGATTTGTGTTTAATAGATATAATTTTTCCATATAGCTTTAATTTATGTAACAGAGGAAGTCAACCGTAAAAACAGCTCTTTTCTTCCCAAAATTTATAAAAGCTGAAATAACCAGAAACGAACTAATTTTGAGTGATATAAAATTTGCTAAATAACATTTGAAGAAAAATTTAAATTACATGTGGCTATATTCGGCAGCCTGTATAGGTTAAACAAAACAATTTGGATGCGTAGTCACATACCACGTGTTTAGCAAAAAAAATCTTTCGGTCAGATAAACTTTCAACTTGCTCTTATCATTACTAAAAACGAGTATCTTGTTTTTTCTATTAACGGTTGCATTGGTTTTTTGAAACTAGTACTATCGATATATTTTTTACTGAGCCTCGCTTTAACTTTGTAGGCGGCGCAAGGTTATATATTTGAGTGACTAACAGTAAATGCAGTAAAATTAAACATCAATTCTAAATTTTCCCCGCCAAATGATCCTCGAGATATTGACTGGATATCAGTATAAATAACTAAAATGCACAAATTTTTGTCAAACAAAGAACACAATGTATGGTAATATCTGCTCATCATTCTATTATATGTATTACATACTTTTCAGGTAATTCACCTTATATCAGTATTCGTGCACGAATACATAGGCAGCGATATTAAAAGTCTCTCAGGTACGTTGGTTCTGCAGCGAGTAGGCGGCTCGGAAAACGCGGGTGAAAGTTATTATCGAAAATACGATCCACCTTTTCGTGACGTATAAATAACGCCGAAATGTAGTTGTTATTTATAGAACTTTGTTGCTGTTTCCCATCATCTGAGAAAAACAATGGGAAGCTGCCAGAAAAACAAACCTTTAGAAAAGCTCAGCGGTTTCCGTTTCGGCGTGTCATAAAATAATTTTAGCATTAACAGGAACTGTATTATTTTTGAACCTTTGTGAATATTTATATCACTTATACTATACGAAGCATTTACGCTTAAAGGATCGACTTTCTGTATCTGAGAAAGAAATTAGCGATCTAAATGGAATGCATTCTCATACTCATATTTCTGGAGACAGTAGTACGAAATATAACTTCTTGCTTAAGTTCAGCACTAACCAGTTAGTAATATTGTTAATGACAAATCATATTTTATTAATCACATTTACTGATATAAAAGAGTTTAATGAGAGGTGCTGTCATAATTTCCAGGTTAACTTTACCTTGTATACTGTTTCATAAATTATTTCGATTGAGAATTGTTAGCTGTTATTCTTATTATTATCGTTGGTGGAGCTATTATTTTGTGGAACGCCCTGTATACTTTTGATCGCTCATGGCTAAGCTTTGATTTGTTTGGGGTCGAAACTGCAAAATACAAACGAAAATTCACTTCATTTTATATTTTCAAATTTATTTCTACATAAATAAAACAATTTCACATAACTTTCATTTCTGATGCATTTTTTCCAGCTCGATACTTTTTACGGGAATCAAGTTTCTTAAATTGTTTTCTCTCTCATTCCGCAGGAGAACAATATCGAAATATTATTGTTGTCATGTTTCGAATCGATATCTCTTCTAATGGAGAAAATCCGAATTATAATAAAGTAAAATTATTAATACATATTGCTCGATTTTATAAATAATTCCGTTCTAGGACTGTTGCTGTATAATACATACGTCATAGTTTAAATATTATTTAGCCCCATTATGCTCCAAATGCAAATTGAAAATATTTCTCATACTGTGCCTTGTTTTCTGAAGGTGTTAAACCAAAATCAATTCAGATCCAAACAATTGTTAATAAATTATGAGCAATTTTATTCGACTATTTATTCATTTGTAAACTGCCATTTAATACAAGACGAATGTTTTCGCAATTTTTGTTTATTGCATTCTCCTTCAATTAATTCCAGCAGTACACAAATTTTTCATCTTCAATGACTAGAATTTACAAAACCTTTTTCTTACCGAAGTATTAATAATGCATGTGCATATATCCTGCAGATAATTATGTTTATAAATATATAATTAAACAAACTCGGAAGTGTATCATTTAGCCAACTAGAATCCAATGATAATTCTTTTAATGTTATAACGCTGTACAAGACAGCGTTGGTGCAGGACTGATAATCATTTAAACGCTAGAAAGTTGAGTCAGATGTACTTGCGGGTATTATATAGTACATGCCCTTATCACAGGGTGAGACTTTACAATAATTATACCTATAAATTACAATTAAATACACTAATTTGCGGTAACAATTTGTTAAACTAATAGTACAGTAGCTTTAAGTAGGCTCAATAATTTTTCACTTTTTGTCATAACATTCTTTAAGATTTTGGTAATCTGTTTTAAGACCGACAGTATTATCTATTTTATTAATATACATCATTTTCAACAATAGTATTTTTGATAATTATATTCAAAATCTAGCATTTGTACATTGTAATATATAACAAAATTTGCCGTTTTTTTTTGTCAAGAATTACTAAATTTTTAGTTTTAAGCTTGTTGTAGTTTTAATTAATATTTCTTGTTTGTTTGTAGCGTGCATTTAGGATTCGCGTTTTAGTTTGAATTTATTTTTGTGGTGGACTGAGTTCTTCTAGTTGTGTGTTCTGTATTCTGACATGTGGTTCACTTTCCTAGAAACCCTAAAATCCTAGAGCAAATAGTTCAACCCCGAAAAACGTCCGTCGTTCCTAAAATTACTTAGTCTCCATCCTTCAAAAAGTGAACAGGTCTTGCTTGTTGTCGCCGGCTAGTTCAGTTTGTGCACATACACTGTTTCCGTCGTTTAGCTTTACGAAACCGCTCGCCTCCGAGCGTTATATGCACCTGTAGGTACCTGGGAAGGATTAAAGGTAAGTGACGCAATTTTGTTTGTTTATAGTCCACTTATCGTTAATTTGTATCGTCGCGTTGCAATTAATCGTTCAAAGCTTATGTCATTGTTTAAGTGTGCGCATCTTGATGTTAGATCACTGACTGCAAAAATTTCAGATTTAAAAACGAGATTATTGGTTCAAACTATGATCTAGCAGGGATGGCCAACTGGCGGCCCGCGGGCCGCATCCGGCCCGTCAGGCCTTGCAATCGGCCCGCGATCTCCTTGTCCAAATTGTAAAAAATGTACCTATTATTTCCAAATTAGAAAAAAATGAAGATAAAAAAAGTACATTGTCGTATAATAGTATAATGCAATAATATATAATAGAATCAATAATTATCAATTTGCTTTTCAAATTATCGTAGATTCTGATAATTATCATGCATATGGCAACACTGCGTGACGGTTCAAAACGCGAACGCGCAGGAGCACCGTTCACGGCTTGTCCGTACGTAGTGGAGTGTGCGCAGGAGAATCTGTTTCCTCCTAACCTAACTTGTGTCGATATTGTCGTAATTGCAGGAGTAGGCAAGTGCTGTGAAATTAACAATAAAATGGGTTCCAAAACCGATAAGAAAAGGATAGTGGACAACGAGAACAGAATTTTTAACAATGCTTGGGAAAACAATTACTTATTTGTTCTCAATATGCAAGGGAAACCTCAGTGTTTAGTGTGTTTGAACGTGATTGCCGCAATGAAAGAATACAATCTAAGACGGCATTACATGACTAACCATAAAACTAAATACGACACGTATACTGGTGTGGCTAGAGAAACTATAGTAGCTAACCTGAAGAAAAAAATGCAAGTGCAACGAAATATGATAACTAAACTCACAACCTTTCAGCAGTCATCCCTCCTGGCTTCTTATGTTGTTTGCAATGAAATTGCAAAAGGTAAAAAACCTTTAAGTGATGGAGAGTTTGTAAAAAATTGCGCTGTGAAGATGGCTAAAGCGCTTAATGAAAATCGGATTGCAAATGAATTTGAAAAAGTATCGCTTTCCCCGACAAACCGTAACCCGCCGTATTGGTGACATTGATGGTGAGATTCGTCGAAAACTGCAGGATGTAATGCAAAATTGCACATATTTTTCAATCGCACTGGATGAAAGCACAGACGTTACAGATGTGAGTCAACTGTTAATATTCGTAAGAGTTGTTACACATAAATTTGAAATATACGAGGAACTATTAGAAGTTTGCTCTTTGCACGGAACTACCAAAGGTAGCGACGTATTTAATGCCGTTAAAAATGCGATAGAAAAATTTGGAGGTTTTGAAAAAATTTCATCTGTTACTACAGATGGCGCAAAAAGTATGACTGGGAAAAACATTGGCTTGGTAGGATTACTCAGGAAAGATGGAATTGAAGTTCCAGCAATCCATTGCATTATTCATCAAGAATCGTTGTGTGGTAAAATTTTAAACCTCGAAGATATTATGGCAACTGTAACTAAGATCACTAACCTCATTAGAGGAGGCAATCGCAGTTTGAATCACCGTAATTTTATTGCTATTTGGAAGAAGTTGATGCAATGTATGGAGATCTATTGTTACATACAGAAGTGCGGCTGGTTGAGTCGTGGAAAATGTCTTGAAAGATTTTTTGGTTTGAGAAATTATATTGTAGAATTCCTAAGAACACAAATTAAAACTGACACCAAAGAATTTGAAGATCAGATGTGTGACGAAAAATTTCTCTGCTCATTAGCATTTTTAACTGATATTACTCAGCATCTGAACAAACTCAACCTGCAACTACAAGGACGAAAGCAGACAATAGCACAGCTTGTTGGATTTGTCGACGGATTTTGCAAAAAGTTACAAATACTTAGAAATTTCTTAATAAAAAACGATTTCACTCATTTTCCGAGTTGCAAGTCGTTAAGCGAAGAAATGGAAGTTTTTGATTTCAGTGAATATGTACCCCACATAGACACGTTAATTTCAGAGTTTGACAGAAGATTTGTTGATTTTGGACTGCTAAGACCTAAATTTGATTTGTTTAACAATCCGTTGGCAGCAAATATTGAAGAACAAGACCCATCTCTGCAACTGGAATTGTGTGAATTGCAGACAGATCCAAGTTTTTCAGGAAGTAACGACAGAGGTGTAGAATTTTGGAAACTTTTATCTGTTGAGAAGTACCCTCTTTTACATGATTTTTCCCTAAAAATTTGTTCCATGTTCGGAGCACCTACGTGTGTGAAAGCACATTTTCCAACATGAAGCACATTAAGTCCAAGGAAAGAAATAGGCTTACGGATGAAAATTTATCTCGCCTTCTTCGTGTTTCGTCATCTGAAATCGACGTTGATTTCGCTGCCCTAGCTGCATCGAGTGCACATCCACAAGTGTCTCATTAAGTTTTTATAATTTTTTATTAACCAAAAATGATTTTATGTTCTGTTTTTGAATTAACTATTATAATATCCAAGAATAAAATGGTTTTTTCTGTTCAAACCGATCGTAATTTTAGGTTAAGCTATGAAGGTAAAATATTTACAGATTTTTATTAAAATACAAGTTGGGTGTTTGATCAGACAGTTTGCATTTACGTATTTGTTTTCCTTTTTCGGAAACTGGAAAGTAGAAAAAATTTTATTGTATTATGTAAAAACTGAAAAATTTTCTTAAAACTATTTTAATAGTTAAAATTGTCACATGCTCTTAAAACGCGTTTAAATTAGCCACGCCCATTTTTGAAAAAAAAATCGCCTGCGGCGCTTATTTTCTCTGGCCCGCCACCATCTTCATTTTTTTCAAGTGGCCCTCGAGTTGCTTTCAGTTGGCCATCCCTGATCTAGTAGACGTCACTGAAACGTGGCTGAATGATAGAGTGATATCCAAATTAAATGCTGTCGATAGTTAAACATGTATAAGGAAAGAGGTGGTGCAGGTAGCTTATACAGGGTGTTTCAAAATTGAACAGAACGAATATAAGGACGTTATGCTGCATAAAAACAAGAGAAAAACTCTAATAAACATATGTCCTAAAATCATTCATTTCAAAAATATACTTGATCAAAGAATTACAGCTAGCAATATTCATTTTTCAAAGCATCAAGATTTATCAGACTGGTGTTCTTTTTCAATACATGTTTTTTGTTTACGTACAATATGTGGGAGTAGTTCCATAGTCAAAAGTCGAAAAATTATAAGCATGCGTTCCAAAATAAATGATTTCAGGTTTTTTCTTTTCTTTTTTTTTAAATAAAATCTATAGTAACTGTTTGAAGTAATCTATTTCTTCTGAGTCACTTCTAATAATTCTGACAGTTGTAGGTAAAACAAACAAAAAATAAAACCGAAACACCTAAATCTAAACGTTTTAAAAACGAATGGCCATCTTTAATGCTTTAATCAAGGATATCTTTGAAATGCATGATTATAGAACATATCTTTATTAAAGTTTTTTCCTTCCTTTTTGCTGTAGAATAACGCTCTTATAGTTGTTCTATGCAATTTCGAAACACTGTGTATAATAGATCGGGGCTGTCTTATGCTATCGTTCGTTTTAACATCGCAATTGAACAGCTCTGGATTAAAGTATTGGTAGACATGTATGTATGCATAATCGTTAACCTTTTGTTATCTTAGCGCTGTAGAGGCTGATGCTTTGTAGGCTAGCATCTAGCGGTGTAGTGCTCCACCTGCCCTGAATTACGAGATACATACATACATACTAGGGATGTTCCGAATACTCGTATTCGCGAGTATTCGCTATATTTTCAATATTTGTATTCGTAATCGTATTCGCCAAAATTAACACGAATATTATACGAGTATTTGACATTAAAATTATAGAAATATAAATAAGAATTTTAATAAAAATATAAAACAAGTATTCATACATTAAATAAAACATTTTTAAATATTAACCATTCTATAACATTAAATAAAAAACAAAACTATTATCCATACTATTTCTAAAATTTTGCAGCGCGTATAAAAATGATGTTGATGTTGATATTATTCACTCAAGGTCATGTATTCGTATTCGTAGTCGTATTCGCGAATATTCATAAGAGTATTTGTATTCGGTATTCGTATTCGCGAATACGAATTTTTGTATATTCGGAACATCCCTAATACATACATACATACATACATACATACATACATACATACAAGTATTAATTGGTAGGTAAAAACCCAATTACATTTTTGGAATTATTTATAACCCTCCCATCAGGTAACATTTATAAATAATTTCGAAAATATGATATCTGAAATCATTTTAATATAAATTTACTGGATTTTAAAAGTCGGTTACCCCGTGATGTTAATAGAGGGTACGGGATTTACTCAGCTTATCTATGAACCTAGTCGAATTACCTTAACTACATCAACTCTGCTCGATTATATTATGCCTCTTCCTTGGTACGTTGCTAATTGTTAATCTATTGCTTTAATTCGCCACCGATAAATCTTATTGCTCCTGGTTGACATTTTAGTATACTAAAACAGGGTTAAAATGTGACGCAAATGCTGCAGTTACATTCTGCCTTATTTTTGGCAAGAGTTTAATAAAATAAAATACTCACTCATGATATTCAAACGAATAAAATTACATGCGTTTCTATTCACAATATGAACAAATAATGAATGTTTGAGATTACAAATTGACTTCATAAACGCAATATTTAAATGAGTACTTTAGTGCAACTTATGTAAGGTGGTAACATTTTTGTTTGGAAGTCGCCAACATGAGACATTTTTATGCCTGTATTCTGTGTGCTCTCGTGAAATAGAAAATTTACACAACGTACCATATAAGTTAATGCTTATTCAACTGCACCGACGTTGCCTAAAGGAAAGCTTTATACCCGTATTATAACTTCAAGAGTTGAAATATTTTGTTAAAGAAAATACATAGAAAATAAATGTATTTTTCGTTTCGATAGCTTTGGTAGTTGAGTATTCACACTGCCTTTTCCTATAGTGGAAGAGTATTATTATTTTGGATATATTAATAATGCAGTTTTCACAATATTGCGAATTACAGTTTAACATAAACCACAGTAGAGCGAAATTATAAGCAATTCGGCTAGTGACAAGAATTCAGAATAGGACATTGTATTTACATGACTATTCAACACTATAACATATAAGCCAATCACATTGCAGAAATTTACTTTTTTCAACCAATAACAGCAGTATATCACTGAATATTGGGCACCATGCAAAATATTCACAAAACAATGTACGTTCTCAAAAAATAAATAGCCTTGTTGCGACGTATCGCTTAGCAACCATGTTCTGTCCTTAGTGATATCGCTAGGTTACGTAACACTAAACCCCAACAAACTGTGTGGCTTGTTTTAAAAATTTTAAAATGCTGTGTTTTGGAAGTATTCCGCTGAATTTAATTGACAATGAATAATTATATTAATTGTTGGAATATTTTTCATTAAAGTTAATCGTTATGTATTAATATTGTTAAATAGTCGTCCCAAATACCACTCGAAGTGGATATATTTTTTTAAAATATTTTGCCATTTCCATAGAAATTATTGCAAATTTCAGTCAACAAAATAGAGCTTTCAGAGATATTTTGAGTGAAGAAAGTTAACCATTACGCGACTAGTACCGTAATATTTTTACCTAACTGCTATTACTGTACTACTCGTATAATGGTTAACTTTCTACAAACCTAATGTTCTTTAACAAACCTGATCACTAGTTTTTTTAAATAATTGTCAAAATGACGTTTTCAAAATCTTAAGGTTACGAATCGGTTATATGCTTTATTTTGATTTAATTGGCGATTTCAGGTAACCTTTTATACAAATGTCATGAAAGTATTGGACTCCGAAGCTTGAAAGTTTTCGGCCGTAAGTCCTTCGTCCAGTAATAGAAAACTGTCAAGACTTGATATTTAAATAACTATTACTAGTCGAAATCATAACCTTATGGGTTATTAAATTAAGTAATGTACCAAGTAATAAATCAAGTGAAACAACTATTGCAAATATGTAGAGCAGAGACTATAACCACTTATAATTTTCAATTATTGACAAAGTGGCAGAAGTACTTTATAATTGTGCAATAATCCTTAGGTTATGCATTGCTCCACTTCGAGTTACTGATAAACTTTTAGAAAAAATGTGAATTTCCGGAAAATTTAAAAAACTTCTGTATGACCAAACATGCATTTGATTAATAATAACTAAGGAATTAATAAAGTAATTCATTTATTAGTCTCTCTGCTACTATACAAAAATGCAGGCTTTCGTAGAAAAAGTTGTTCTTAAAAATGGTTTATTTTGAATTGTATCATGTATTTTTTCTCTTCCATTGTTCTTTCAATAAAGTATCGCTCTCCACATTTGTAAGTAAATAAATATTGCCATATCTTATTAAAGCTTACAAAGATTTATTACATATTTGAAAAGCAATTAATATCAGTAACTGCAAGAAAAAGTATCTTGAGGTGATTAACAAGAAAGTAAGAGCCTATAATTTCAGAAATAGGCAACCCAATATACATATCACAGGATATTACGTTATCTAGATTCTTTTTTACGGTATTATGAGTGAGATAGGTCTATTTAATATGTTAATATGTCATATAAGCGTGGCAATGTGTCACAAAGAAAATTTAAACAGATTCCACTATTAATTTTTTTTTTCAAAACAATGCGTACCGGTAATATAATAATAATAATAATAATGCCTTTTATTGAACCAATCAAAGAAAATATAAGTAACATAATTTACATAGTAACAAGGTTCAAAGGGGCGAAGTTCAGACATGCTAAATTAATAGCAGTCTGTTCTACCACTGAACCCCATACAAAATGTGAAAATAAAAATAAAATTAGATTAAAATTTAAAAAAAAAATAAAGATAGAAAGAAAGAAAATAAAAGAGAAGCAAGGACAATCGTTCAGTGGTTTAGTTTAGTTGAGAGCTGCTGAAAAAATCAAATAATACTCATGCAAAAAAAAAAACATTATTGTCTACCCATTAAGAAGCGACAGAGATGCAGTTTAAAATTAGATAATGATTAAGATTTAAATTTTTTAGGTAAACTATTATAAGAACTGGCAATATTATAACTAAATGATCGTTTATACAGTTGAGACTTGTGCAATGGAATAGCAATTAGATTTTTATTTCTAAGATCAAATGAATGACTAGTAGAAGTAAACTTAATTTTATTAAAAAGGTATGGAGGAGTTTCAGTAGTAATAATTTTGTGAAATAAACATAAAGCATGTAGAGTTCTTCTGTTGTTCATGTTAAGCCATTTTACCTCACTTATCTTGGAAGAAACAGATTCATATTTTCTAATTCCAAAAATTAGCCTCAAACATGAATTTTGAATTCGTTGAATCCTTTTAGAATCTATACTATCAAGGCAGGGTCCATATACAGAATCGCAGTAATTAAATTGTGATAGAACCAATGAGTCACAAAGTAATATTTAAATTTTTCGATTTAAACAATGTCTGTAGCTATATATCAGTTTCAAGTTAGAAAATGCATTTTTAATAGTACTTGCGATGTGATCTCTAAATGATAATTTTGAATCAATAAATAATCCGAGATTCTTAGCGCATTTGGAGATTTTGATAATAACATCTTTAACTTTAATGGAAATTCTGTCTTCATATGTTTCCCTTATTTTATTTTTACCAAAAAGTAAAACTACAGTTTTATTTGCATTAATTTTTAAATTATATGCCTCCGAAGTTTTGATTAAAGTATCTATATCTGAACAGACTAACCGAATAGCAGCATCTACATCGTTCGGGAAGAAACTATACAATAATTGTGTATCATCTGCATATATATTATATTTGCAATATCTCAGAGCCTTAAAAAACAACACAAATATATTGAAAACAAAAGAGGACCAAGAACTGAGCCTTGTGGAACACCAGCAAGTACAGCACATGGAGTAGAGTATTTTTTATTTAAAATAACTTTCTGAGATCTGTTACTTAAATAATTTTTAATAAGAGAAGTAGCATTATTGCTAAAACCAATAAAATGTAATAGAGCAGTCAAAGTAGTGTGGTTAATCGTATCAAATGCTTTAGAGTAGTCCAGAAGCACAACTACCGATAACTTATTGGCATCGATAGCAGATAGAATATCATCAGTAATATTTAAAAGCGTAGTTGTGCAACTGTAACCAGCCCTAAAACCAGATTGAGTATGTGGTAAAATGTCATGTAGATTAAGATGTTGGTTAATTTGTTGAACTAAAATTTTCTCAAAAATCTATGATGTCCTAGAATTCCACACCACACATTTACAGAATGCATTCTTTGTAAACAAAGGCTGTAATTTCTACCTTTCTTGAGAAAGCTCTTTGATTAATATCTGGATCTTCAGAAATATCTTTAATTACTGCAATTCTATTTAAGTCGCTTGTTGCAGTTCCGCTATTACGAGGTGGCCCTTTTTAGTGGAGCCCAATTTTCCCAAAGTTTTGCATCGAGTTTCCGAAATATTTTATCAGTAGGGAATTTTCGATGTGGATCTTATTATAATATATAATATTGCAGCGGTTGCAGTAATTCTACAATATTCGCCAAAGATTAGGATCACGTCGGGTGTGCATTTGAATACATATTATTCAAACTTGGATTGAGTTTAATGAGCTTTACCAAGTATTGGAATTGTTTAAGGAGCCGTGTGATTCATATAGTCGAATTTCCTCCCACGTTAGAGCGCGGGGAACAAATATCAGAAGGTTTCCAGATGTGATCGAGCACAGACGTTCATGTGGAGGTGCTCGAGAAGCTCTATCGTTCCGATTAGGTAAATCACCTTGTCGGATACCCTACTTCTCTGATGCACAGAGGTATGGGTTTTAAATTTCCAATACTGTCTTGCTGCTGAGTCTTTCAGAATTTTACATCGACAGATGGTCGGATACATTCAAGGGAACACTCTGGCAGGGTCAACGGCGTCTTGTACATTTATCTATCGTTTTGCAATCCTTTGGCCTTTCGGAAAACGTTCAGTTTAATGCGTGCTAGAGATATGCTAAATGTCTACAGATATTCCCGAACTATCATTATTCATTCTTCCAAGTTCTGGAAAAAATCTTTCTACTTAGCACGCAGAATTGACTCCCTTCCAGCCCGTGGAGCTAGTTATCTGCTTCCGTTTCGAGTCACAAGTTCTATTTCGCCAAGTCCGCCTTTCTTCGCTGAATTTTGGTGGCGAGTTCAGCCAAGACTGATTCAACTGCACCCAACTTAGTCGTACTTATGTCTACCATTTTACCATGAATTTAAAACGTGTTAATAGGTAGGTAGTTAAAACAAGAATGGTTGTTTGTGTAAATGATCGCTTATGTTTAGATGTGTTTAAAGTAAGTTTTAGATTGAAAAATAAATTTTATCGCATATCATTTGGTAACGTACTACATTTCTACATTTAAAATTGTTGAGAAGTGTGGAAACGTTCTGCATTAGCAACACTTTTCTGCATAGCAACAGCGATTCGTTTTACGTTTGGCAGTACTAAAGTGTATTGTTGGTGACACTGTAGGTCCATGTCAAATTCCAGGTAAGTAGGTTAGGTTTTCGCTTACATAACATTAACTGGAGCTGCTTATTGTGCTTTAGTACATAAAACGAGTTCTGCTCAACTTGGTTATATTTTGACATTTAAAGTCACTTTGATGAAAAAAAAATATATATTTTACATTTCTTATGAAATGCGATAAAATAGTATACGCAACACGTTAGAAAAGTGGTTTTACTGAACTCGTATGGCCGTTTAAGTACTTGCTGAAAAGGAGTTCGTTGCGAGCAGTGAAACGGTGCGGGCACTACGTGTGCGCTCCGCTATCAGTGCAACACAGCTGACCTTAAAGCTATCTTAATAGCCTGCTTTGTGAGTAAATTTTCATAATACTATCTAACTTTATAAAATATCGTTATATCAACCAATGGTTACAAAATGAATCAACAAGCGCCAAATAAGCGCAAAAGCGACGAATTAACACCACCTTTAAACGAGGTACAAAAACGATATATGTGGACCACCGAAGAACTAATCACGAAAAATAAATTTTATTTGCCTCCACAAAATGACAGTGGCATTAACACAGAAGAAGCAAATAAACCAACCACTGAACCTGTTTCGAATATTAATAAACCTAAAATTCCACCAATATATTTGCACAATGCCATAAACCACAAGAGTCTAGTGGCAGATATCGGAAAAATGATAACCGGCACGTTTACTACAATGTGCAACACAAATACGCTTCGAATTAATCTTTCAAATGAAAACGATTATCGGACTTTAACTAAATTTTACACCGAAAATGGAATTCAGTTTCACACATTCCAAAACCCAAATCAAAAACCACTGTCGGTGGTAATAAAAAATTTTGCCTGTCATCAATGTAACTAGACTACTAACTAAAGATAAAAAACCACTTCCAGTGTGCGCTGTTGATTTAACCAACAATGATGAGGGGAAAAAATTTTTTACTTTAAAATCAATGTATCATTCGATAGTGACCGTAGAGATGAGAAAGAAACCAACTAGCATACCGCAATGTCATCGATGCCAGCGATATGGCCACACAAAAAACTACTGCGCCCTTTCTTACAGATGTGTAAAATGTGCAGGGAACCATAAACATAATGAGTGTACTAAGCAGACTAATACTAAGCCGACATGCGCAAATTGCGGCGGTGACCACCCGGCAAGTTATCGCGGTTGTACCCACCACATTGAACTCCAGCAGAAACTTGTTAAAAATAGGCCAATCACCAATAGCTCACGTGTTAATCCGATATATTCATATGCTGACAAGATTAAAAACACCCTAAACGCCAACCCTATCTCATCAACGTCAATACCAGCTCAATCAACAGAATCTACAAATATTATCAAAATCATTTTAGAATTAATAACACCCTACCTTCCACAAATCAAATCATTCCTTACAACCACCTTATTACCCCTACTGTTCAATGGACCCTAAGCCCCAACGAGCAATAGAAAATTTAACAATCCTCAACTGGAATTCAAACGGAATCGCTAACCAAAAATCAGTATTCATAGCTTTCTTGGCTAGGTACAATATTGACATAGCATGCCTCTCCGAAACTCACTTATCCGAAAATGACGCACTCAAAATACCAGGATACAGTGTATATCGTAAAGATCGAAATTCCAGAATTGCTTCCGGAGGAGTAGCTATCATTATCAAGAAAAAAATCGAACACTCATGCATTCCTGAAATCCCAAACATTACACTCGAATCTGTTGGAGCTAAAATCAAACTAAGTGATCAAAGCACTTTAACTATCTATAGCGTATATAGGCAGCCAAATAAAAAACTAAATGAAAACGACATAAAGATCCTATTCAATACAACTGATCAGATACTAGTAATAGGAGATATTAATTGTAAACATATCACATGGGGCTGTCGAGCCACCAATCCTGAAGGTACTAAACTCGACCACTATTCAACTGTTTATGCATTTCAAATCCTGCTCCCAGATGAGTATACTTACTTCCCCTACCGCACAGACCACCTGCCAGACATACTAGATGTCATCCTGCAGAAAAACTTCTCGAAGCAGATCAACCAGAGAGTTATAATGGAACTTAATTCCGACCATTTACCGGTACTAGCATCCTTCCACAGCACGCCACAAATAAGACCACCTCCCCAAAGTCTCATTAATGGACCAATTGCCTGGAATTCTTTCCAAGAAAACCTAGACCACAACCTTCGAGAACCGAACATCTGCGAGACTCAAAAAGACTTAGATATCGCAGTAACTAACATCACCACATCAATTGTGACTGCGGTAAAGTCATCAGTTATAACCTCTACCAAACCTATATCCTCAAACATTAACCATCCTCCCAATCATATACTACAGCTCATTAAAACAAGAAGCCAAACCAGACGCCAGTGGCAACGAACTAGAAACCCAGAAACGAAAAGGCTATTAAACAGCCTTACTCATCGTCTCAAAAAGGAACTCGACGAATACAAACTGGAATCATATCGAAGACACATTGCAAGTATCGGCCCTAGCGATCCAGGTATGTGGAAAACCACAAAAAGGATATTAAAGCAACATGAAGAATTGCCCACTATAACCAATGGCAATGACGCCTACTACACAGACAGCGAAAAAGCCGAAGCTTTTGCTACACACCTAGAACATGTCTTCACGCCTTTATCTATCTGTAATCCTACACACGCTTCCCACATAATTAATCATATTGAACGACATCATCCAGTTATAACCGAAAACATTCGCCCCACATCTCCGAGGGAAATAGCCCAAATCATAACTGCCCTGCCCAAGCGAAAATCACCTGGCCATGATCTTATATCCAACACGATCTTAAAACACCTGACCAAGAAATGCCTGGCACACCTAGCCTCAACGTTAAATGCATGCCTCCGCACTGGGTACTTCCCCCGTGATTGGAAACACGCCCACATCCTTATGTTTCCCAAGCCCGGGAAAAACAAAGGGGACATTAAGAACTATCGGCCAATAAGCCTGCTTACTACACTGTCCAAAATCTTCGAAAAAATCATTTACACTAGATTACTAGAATTCGTGGAAACCCAAAACATAGTACCACCATTCCAATTTGGCTTTAAGAGAGGGCACTCAACTTATCATCAGCTCCAGCGAATTACTGAAATAATAGAAAGAGGATACCACAACAAATGCTACACTACAGTCCTCTTTTTGGATGTTGCTCAGGCCTTCGATAAGGTGTGGATCGAAGGCCTAAAGAAAAAGCTCCTTAACATAAATGCTCCCAACTATTTGTTAGCAACCATCTTCTCATTTCTAGAAGATAGAACCTTTGCGGTCAAGATCAACTCGTGCATATCTGAGACTAAACAAGTGCATGCTGGAGTTCCACAAGGCAGCATACTAGGACCTCTGCTGTTTAACATCTACACATCCGATCCCCCAGCAACCACGGCATCCATAGCGGCATTTGCAGACGACACAGCAATAATCACTCAAAATACCGATATACAAGAGGCAGTGCATCAATTACAAAAATCCGCAGACAAGATTACCAACTGGTTTAAAAGTTGGAATATTCAAACTAACCCCACGAAATGTCAAACTAAAATCTTTACTTTAAGGAAAATAACTACAGTGCCTAATATTACCATTGATGGCAATCCCATACAATGGAATTCAACGGACTCGGCAGTTAGGTATCTCGGCGTCTACTTGGACACACGCTTAAGCTGGAGCTTTCATCTCAATCACAAATTGTTACAGGGCAACAATAGGTTAAGACAAGTTTATCCATTGATTAATCGCAAGTCAACATTGAAGCCTGCATGCGCCATCTTAATGTACAAAACGCCACTACGCCCATTAATTCTCTATGCCTGTCCAGTTTGGTGTACTACATCTCAAACGAACATCAATAAACTACAACGATTTCAAAACAAAGTTTTACGAATAGCAGTGAACGCGCCGTGGTATATTCGTAACAACCAGTTGCACTACGAGCTAGGAGTATCACCTGTGAACGAGTTCATTCGTGAAACCGCTAAAAAGTTTTTACAAAACGCGAGAACATGTGATGGTGTCATTTACTATAACTTGTGCCAGATGGACATACATGGTAGATTAAAACGAAGACTACCACAAGATCTAGTAGCCTCTGACGAAAATAGTGATTAACGTAATAACTATTGTTATCTCTTCTTCAATTATTATTTGTCAATTACTCTTACTTAATCAACTATTAATTACAAAATTTATTATTGTAATTATTGTAAACAAGACGTTACAAATAGTCTTGCCAAGCCATTTATTGCAATTGTTAATCTATATTACATATGTCATGTATAACAATTCCCTTTGTTGATCTGACAATAACTTGTAAATAATAAATAAAAAAAAAGAAAGATA
>CALNHX010009690.1:0-47193 GCA_940337035.1 Agriotes lineatus | reverse complement strand
TCTCGAGCAATAAAACTTATGCTGGTTGTTTGATCGGCATTTATCAACCCGAAAACTTTTTCTTCCAGCTCATCGTTGGTTCTTCTATTCCGTTTGCCTGAAATGTTAATGTCTCGATTGAATATTTGTTTAAACTGCAATATTAAAACTACCTTTTCAAGTTTTTATTAATCATATGCTGCTACACTTGCTGTAGTTTCAAATTTTTTCACAAATTTGTGAATTGTTGATGCAGATGGAATAGGCCGATTATTATTAAATTAACCCAGAATAAATCACAAACTGTGTGTAAACTGACGCCACCGTAAAATATTTTTGAGCAGAGCTGGTCTGTTTTTTTGTGAATAAAAAACAAAATACTTATTAAAGTTTTTAAGCTATTTCTATATTCAACAAGCAACAAATTCAAGTAAAGTAGTATCAAATTAAGCGCTTTTTTTCTTTTGATTGATACCACTATCAATCCTATCAATTCAAGCGGCAAGCAGAAATCTGCATATATAGGATTTCCCATACTATTTCCCTATGTTCGCACCTTATTAAGTGAAACACTCGGTATATTACAATTATGAACGTGTTTACTTTTTAAATTACTTTCACTAGCTTTCAAACGGTGGGGGATGGTTGTTAAAGTTTGCGCAAGAGCGGCTCATATGCACCCGGGGCCCCTGTACAAAACGGATGGTTTATAGTGTACATAACTGTAGAGGACATATGATAAAATAAACCTCTGCATAGTTGACGCAGGAACTACTGTAGTTATGGGGGGAGGAAGGGGCAAAAAAATTTTGTGTAATGATATATAACTTTTGTTCAAGATTATAAGAATAACAGTTTTTCGAAAAATCGCAAAATTCAAGTTTTGCAAAATCTTTCTCCAAAACGAATAGAAATAAAAATGTTTAAAACTTGTCACAATAATTTTTTTGTTAATGTAGTTTTTGAGGAATCACAAATGGAAATTTTTACAAGTAGTAAAAGAAAGTCGTGTGGTGACCACACTTTATTTTTTTCATAAGGAAATCAAATCTAGAGAAACCATTGACAACACGCATTGCCACTAGAATGCATTGTGTTGGTACATAAACTTCTGGTTATTATTTTTGCAATGAGGTTACTAGTCTTGTCACGACCCTTATGACTGTTCCGCCTGCCTCATTAATTTACTAATAAAATTACTCAACGATTTGGCAGAAGTATTCCTATTAAATCACTTTTCTACACACATAATGTTCAGTCTTACAAAAACTGTTTGAAATGCTCCCCTGATCGTTGAATGTCCAGGAGCGTCTCTGCATTGAAGATCTAACATTCGCAAACAAAAATGGTTGCTGTCCGTATTAAAATCATATCAACCTCTTATTATTCATAAAATGGTTCATTTTCAATTTTATTAAACACGTACGCGTCAAAAGCACCACAGGACTGTCTGTTAAATCCATTTTAATATGGTATACGGTATTTTTTTTCTTGCGATAAGAAACTAGGATTGGAACAATTTTATCCTTGAAAATTGTGTAATTATCTCAATTTATTTTACGTACCAGTGGTGTGTGTAACTACTATTTGCGAAAAACTAATAAATTATTATTTGAAAGTATACTGGCCGATTTTTGAAATATTTTGTTAATATCATTACTTCAGTATAACCTATATCCGTGTTGTTTTTTTTTTCTACAATGGATCTTGATACACCCTGTATAATCAATGTTTTTTCAATCAATAATTAAATTAATCCTGGTGTCTTTTATTAAATTATTTGATTTCGTATATATGTATTTCTGTTACATAGGCTATTACTATTAATACTGAAAATAGGAAAATACCCTATTTCAGCACCAGTGTTGAATTCAGACTGATTACTCCGGGGGAAAAATGAAACGTCTGGGGGGTATTTTTACCTATTCCCGCGCAAACCACCTATTCTTTTATAGATAAAAGAAACATGAATATGAAGTTGTAATATTTCCGGAGGGGAATTTTGTACTGCCCGGGGGGAATTTCCCCCTCGGCCACCCCCCTGGATTCAACACTGTTCAGCGCATTGGTTTAATAACTGGCACAATACCACAAGTTAACAAATATGCTTTATTGTAAATTAATGTCATGCCAAAATGCAAAGTATAAAAAATAAAATATTATCATAAAATGCCTTGTCTAGGAGCAATATGAAAAGTAAACTCAAAATAATTAAATTAACCCATCAGTAGTCGCGCACTTGTCCTTGAGACCGTGTGAAAGAAAAACCATATTATTTTAGCTGCTAGAGGACGTTCATGCTTGTCGCTCTCAATAGCTGTTGTTCGCTTGAACTTGTAGCGTCAGTACTAGTTTTAGCGCGAGATGTGCGTGTAGTGACAAATTATATTATAAAACGGTGTCCTGGACCAGGGTGATCAAACTCGTACACGGTGTACTAGACCAGCGCGACTAAAGCCGATACTATTTTTTGGTAAGTATAATTTTCATTACGTGTTTATATGTAGAAAAAAACGTTTTATTTTTAGGTGCACTATGTGGTCATACGAAAAGAACAAGAACATCCTAAGAGTTCTTTTGGAGGACCTAGAAAGAGAGGAAGATCGCCATCCAGATATCTTCTTGGAGGATACCCCTGATGATGAAGAATCCGATAATGAGCCCGATCATCAAGAGATTCAGGAAGAAAATAGTGACAGTGAAGAGGATATTGGTGATGGGGATGAAGAATATGAAAATGCAAACAGTTCCCGTTTTGTCTGTTGTCGGTATGCGACTAGTATTTTATTTACCTTGCGTAGTTTGTCTAATAAGTTTGTATTTTAGGCAAAGATAAAACAACCTTTGGAAAAAACACTCACCTCCATTGCGATCTGTTAGAACAAGAAAAGAATTAACTCGCAGGTTATATTTGATGCAAATAATCCCGACTCCCGTTTATTGCGGCGGAATTATCTAAGAAATTTAGCTAATACTTTAATTCGTCCTCAACTCGAAAGTAGAGCTATTTTGCCTTTTATCCCCATGACAATAGAATCACGATTACAAGAAGTATACGAAATAAGAGGAATTTGGACAACAAGAGCAAAAACCAGAAAGACGCAAATTTTTTAGAAATAAAATCGTAAAACAATATTCTTCTGCTTTTTTATGCAATACTTCTATGTGTTTAGAGCACATAACTGCAATATTTAAAGTTTTTCAAGAAAGTAATTTTCAAAATAATAATTAGGGTAGTTTTTTTTTACTTCCTTTTACGATAAAGGAAGTATTGGATTCACCCCAAAAATTCGAAATTGAGTTTTCAACAGATCTTCACGTTTTAGAGTCCCCTGATCCCAAAAAACATATTTTTTTTCATTGGTCTGTGTGTCTGTCTGTCTGTCTGTCTGTGTGTCTGTCTGTGAACAGAATATCTCAAAAACGAAAAGAGGTATGGCGTTGAAACTTCATATATAAGTTTTGTGTACTATGTAGATAAGACAGCAAGCTTTTGAAGAAAATCGCATAACCGGAAGTAGGTGTTTACTCTTGTGATTTTTCAGTTTTTTTCGATTTTTTCAAAAACGGCTCTAACGATTTGTTTCAAACTTCACATTTTTATTACATTTTTAATGTGCATTGACGTGAGATAGGTGATTTTCCAGTTGAATACTTCTAAAGTGGGTTTCTTTTGTTTTTTTTCTATTTTTTTTATTAACTCCTATTTTAAATAGAACACCCGGTATATTATTATATTTTTGAATTCTGCTTAAGATTTTAGAGAAAATTTGTCTCTTTAACTAACGCTCTATTTTGTACCGTTTTTGTAGAATTCGTAATTTTTGAAAATTTTTGACAAATGCTTAAAAATTAAAATGAAATTTTTGACTAATTATAAGATCACTGTAAAAGGAAGTTGTGTGAGTGTATCACACCAGATTTTTTTGTTTAGTGGTAATAGAAGGTTCATATTTATTTGTCATAATATAGTTTAAGTCCTAGTACTCTTTTGTTTGGGTTTCTTTTAGGTTTGAAACATTGGGTCTTCAATAAAATGCTGTTAGCATAATCACTTATAGTTTACTTTTTGATAAATAAATATTTTGTTTAAAATGGTGGATATTGTTTGTTTTTAAGCAAATTTACACCTGACTAATATAGATATTTTAAAAACATATATATTTTTGTTTTTAATATACTTGGTCTGTGAGACCAGGGTGACCAACCGAAGGTAATGAAAGAGCGCGACTACTGATGGGTTAAATTAAAGTATTCTTTATGAAAAAAGCAAGGTACCTACTTGTTTTTGTAACTGTACTTTGTGTAACTTTGTTCCTAAACATGCAAAATTAGGACATTTCACGTCCCGACAGCCTTTGTGCCGGGGACAACCGGTAAAAAATCGAGACATCCCGACAGAATCGGAACGGGTGGCAACCCTGGTTAGCACCGTAATTATTTTAAATTATAGTTCTGACTATGATAAACTGAAGTTGTCCTTAGTGCAATACCTATCTAATTAGTCAAAATCAAATTTTAAAATCACATTTCAAGTTTATACTAGCCTCCCCTACAATTGAAATAATGATATGTCAACCTGTCGACATGAAACCTAACTTCACAGCAAAAACTATAATCAGAAGTTTATGTACCAACACAATGCAGCCTAGTGACGATGCTTGTTATCAATGGTTTCCTTAGAATTTCGGCATTTGCATTTCCATATGAAAGAAAAATGGACTCCGCTGTTGACCTATAAAGAAAAGTGTGTTTAACAAATGATGACTTGACCGCACCCCTTGCCCCCCTGTTTCTGCGACCCTGGACAAAAGTGAATTTTATTAATCATATGTATAGTACTTTAGTACATCGACTAAACGGCTCTGGCAAATTTCATGAAAATATTTTACAGAAGTTTTAATCGGTAAGGGAGCAAATCTCCCAACTAAAGCTGTTCCTGAAAACGGCTATATTAGGATTTGGTTTTGGGATTATTTTAGGTCACCGCCGTTTTTCGAATACCACGAAGGGCTTCTGCAGCGAGACAGCGACGACGGAACGACTATAAAACTATTTTAAAGAACATGCCTCAAATGTTAGGATTTATTTAAACAGCAAAGATTTCCGCAGTACCAGAACTGCGATGAACGAATAATATTACATTTTCAAAAGTTGTCTATCACAATTTGCGTAGGAGACACTCGTTTTTTGATCGGAAAGTGGGAGATGCCTATTCCCTTTTTACGCACTAAATTTTGTTTAGAATACATAAATTAAAATGCTTAGTTAGACTTTATTTTAGTGAGCTCCACTTAAATCATCACCGATATTTCCGCGAACCCTTTATGGACACTTGATACGTCATACGTGCTATTTATAATTTATGCCATGTTTGTGCTACTCTTGTAGTTTTAAGTGCGTCAACAGATCAGTGCAAAACTAATAAATTAAATTGCATTAAGGCGTCAAGCAGCACATAACGGAAGGAAGGCCTGGGTGGGTCCGTGTCCCCACAAAAGAAAATTGTCCTACCCGCTGGCCCCCTCAATTTATTTTGGTTATCATGTTCATCAGTATGCGTCAATTCACATTTTCATTATTTTTACAAGCACTTGCTGATCTCGGGCAGACATAAATTACTTGGCTAGAAACAAACATAGGCGTAATAAGCGGGGCGGATGGAACAAGGAGGGGGGGGGGGCAGGCCCTCCCCAGAGTGCCGTCTGTTAAAAGCTTTGGGGGCACAAATATCAGTGGCGTAACTAAGATTTTGCTCTGGGAGGTGTTCTGGGAGAGTGATCACGTGATCAACCTTACAATAAGAATTAAAAAAAAAATAAGTGTACCATAAAGTATACTTGATTTTATTTCTACAGGACTTCCGGTAGGCCTTGATTTAACGTCTTGGCAGTATAGACCACCTAGTTACATTTAAGAATTTTGTTTTTTGCTTATTATTTGCTTATTAAACAAAAGAAGTCAGAAATAATTATTTGCTAAATAAATAACAACTTAGCTTTGTAATGCAGCATACTGTACGAATGATGCATTTAATTTAAATAATATCCAGCATCTAATGTATATCATATGATGTACCAGTTGTAAGTTTTAACTAGTGGGGTTGTAAGGGCAACCAGACAGGGTTGTTTCTATTTAGTAGTACTAAAATAACTTGAATTGATAATCTACGAGAAATAGTCACGTTAAGGGTTAAATTCCCATTAATTGTGAAGCATAATAATAATTGACGATTTGATACGTAGTAGCAATATAGTATTCTCTACGATCAAATTTGACTTTAAGTCAGAAATATTATACAAATATAAAATTCAAAACTATTTGATTCCATTTAACGTGGTATATTACTACGAAGCCAGTAAAACCAGTGAAAGCCACTGTTATGGTATGCTGTTGAACTGTCTATCCACATAATAGAGTTTTCAAAGAACTACAACGAGCTTTGATTTGGCCGGGAACAACGCAGGCAGGTGTTTTCCGACTAGAATTTATCCAGTTAGAAGCTGAGGTAGAGCATTCAGGTACAAGAGAGACAATCAGAAGGTTAGTGCCCATTTCTTACGAAATATTAAGAAGTTATACAGCAAGTTTGGTGCGGCAAATCATTAAGATAATTGTAATTGTATTTAGAAATTAATTAAGAATTATTTTTCTAAAATTAATAGTGATACGAGTACTCGGCGTTTTTCGACAATTCTATTTTGAAATTTACTTCTTGGAATTAGGTTATTTTTAGAATTTTCATATAAATCAAGTTTGGACATATTTAATATTCGATTAAATTGGTTTTGACAATTTGTATTTGTATTTATGTCAGATCAAACTTCAATGTGCTACTAACAAACTGAAGTACCTGAAACGTGTATTTGATTCATAAAGTCTAATAGTTATTATATTTTAAAAGTAATTCAGTCTTTAACTGCAAGATAAAGTTGTTAGTTGAAGATTAACCCATTCAGCTGGGATTTATGAGTCCCATTGCTTGTAAAACTGAGTAGTCGAGGTTTCAAAAAAATAATCGCTTGACATAATTTTAAGTGTCAAATTGATTTATGAGATACGTCAATTACTAGTCTACTAAGAAGTAGGGTACTTACATAAGTGAGCTATACCTGATAGTGCTTCTTTTTGATAATTATAAAAAGGGTATATTTAATTTGATATGTAATAGTGCTCCAAAAAGGGAGCTATTACAATTTGACTTACACTTTGGGGTTTAATATTAATTGTAATAACACCGCGAGAAAGAGTTATATTACAGCTTGCTTGCAAAACAAAATTCGAAGATAATGCATGTCCTTGCAATAACTCTATAACCTATGAAAATGTTAAATGATATTTTGACTGTAGAAAATTAGTTAAATCACGGCCTACTGCAAGTCCTTTAGAAATGAAAGCAACTATACTGTTTATTTATAACCAATAAAATCATTACAATTGCAATACAACTTCTAGCAGTAATTCAAGTTCTCTTGGCTTTTTTTGCTAACTCGTTTATAATTTCATCTACGTTCACCTGCAGTTCTCTGTGAATCGAGAGCATTGCCAATCCATTCAGCCTATATTGCTCTGTTGTATTTCGGAGGTAAGTCTTAATTATTTTTAAGGTGGAGAATGATCTTTCAGCTGTTGCAGTTGACACAGGAATCGTTGCAAGAATTTGCAGCAACTTGAATATGCTTGGAAACATGTTCTTATTGCACGTAGCTAGCGCATCCATTGCTGTCTTATATGGAAGATTTTGTACATTTTGGCAATTTGAACTTAGCAAGCACGTCAGAAGGAGGTTCGTTGAGATCGGATTATAAAAATGGTTGAGTCCGAATTCCGAATGTAATAATTGATATTCAATTATTATACCTAAAATGTAATTTTAGATTTTTTTATTTAAGACGAATTTTAGTTATTCCTGAAGCCTCTGGGGGGTGTTCCGACACCCATATCACCCCCCATAGTTACGCCACTGACAAATATACACATGAAAAGGTTGTTTTTGGGGCATTTACGATATTATTAATAAAATTAATAAAAGGAATGTGGAGTGTAGTGATTTTTAAAATGACAGCTTTAAAAGTAGCCCATATCCATTTAAATATAGTAAGGTATGGAACATCGAAGATCAAGTTTGGCGTCGCCCCACCTAGTTATAAGAAATATTTAAGAATATTCATGCTCAGTTACTGAAACTATATTTTTTCTCTAAATATTTTAAATATTTTTAAAGAATTTAAATTTAAAACGGTTTTGTTAAAGTTTCAGATAAAATTAAAATTCAAAGTACGGAATCGGAATCGCATGCTAGAACGCATGCATTATGGGGAATGGGGCGTCAGCTGTCATTGAACACTCAGGTCCTTCTCACTCAATAATTAGTGTAATTAAAGAAAACTCACAACTTACCAAATTACAAACGCGAGAAGATCAAAGTAACACTGAACGTACTGTTTTTTAAATTTTAAAATTAAACGCCAAAGAAAACGAAGAAACGAACAGGCCCATACAAAATTTAAAATAATATAAAATTTTCTTAGAAATAGTACATCTTAAAAAATATTAAATGACTTAAGACATACATAGAGCAATAAATGTATTTGCAGAAATTCAAGCGAGACGAGACATTTTTAGATTGTAATTGCGGGGGACGTTCAATTATTGAAGTAAAACGTTCGTATCTCAGTTTGCAGGTAATTGAATGTCCCTGGTGTATTAGTACACTTACGTATATTTTTTAAGTATTATATAATAAAGTAACTTAATCTTGTATTTACCAACTGGTTTTTGTGCCCTATATAAGTATTTCTCCGCTGTAGCAAAGACAATTTTAAGGTGATGACGAGTGTAAGTGATCCTAACTGCTTGAATTTCCACAGTTGCAAGCTCAAGATATTATGATAAAGAGAAGTTACATTAACTTTGACGAAGATATTAATTTTTCCAAAAAAATATTTACTTTAACCGTACTGAGAAAAAAATTGAAGTGATGTTTTCCAAAAAAGGTATTTCTCCTGGAATAATCGTTTTTGCCGCCAACTTCGTGTTGCGAGTAGGGTGACCACCTCTCAGGGTTTCACCCGGAGTCTCAGGTTTTCTACACCGCGTCTCCGGGCTCCGGGTTTTGTAATAATTTCTCCGGGTTGCACTAATTTTTTAATAATGTCTAAATATAACGTAACCGTCAATTATATCAATGAAAATAAAATACGTTTCTTCTTAAATAATAAGATTTTATTTCGAGTGCAACCCTTTAATAGTTAAAAAGCAAAACTGCTACTTATTTCTAGGTTAAATCGTATTAGGTTAAATCGTATTCAGCACCAGGAAACATTTCATATAGGTAATTAGGTACAGAATTTTTGAGTATTCGTTTTGTTTTTAATATAATTTCATTTTGTACTAGAGGTAATTTACTTTTTTTTTTTATTCTTTCGTGATTCTTCTCTCGTGAGTCAATAATGGTTAAAATTTTCTTTTCAAACCTCGTTGTTTATTGAGTTCGTTTTCAAGTGTTTAAGTTATCTCATCTCATTCGTAAAGTAATTCACAAAAATCATAATTTTCAAATTTTAGGTAACGTTGAGTCTTTTTGGAATAAACTGGTTATTATATCCAGAACCGTTAACTTTAGAAATGCGCTTGGCGCTTGTGTGTCATGGTGATGTGTTGACCTTGTTCCTCTATCTCTTAGCTTCATTATTGCAAAATAAGAAATCATTAATGATTGAGGGAGTATTTTACAAAAATGACAAAGAAATACAAATGCCTATACTATTTATACATACATACATAATCCTTCCTCTTCTACCTTACGGTGTCGAGGCACTATTTAAATTTCTATAGTAATTTAAATCAGAAAAATACTAACAATACTCGTATTTAAACAAAAAAAACACGCAATAGAAAAATATTTACAAAATCGATAAATCTATACCTCAAACATAACAATTCATGAAATTAAGAGTATGTATACATATATTTTTTGGTAAATCAAATTAGAAAATACATATATGGATAATAGTCAAGGAGATATTTTCTACCAATAGAAGACTTACTTAAGTTTTTAAAAAAATGTATGTGGCTTTATGGTGTTGAAATTGGCAACCCATAATGTATTTGTTTTATAAAAAATTATAGGTTTGAAGGAAAAATTATAACTCTATTGACAACCCCAAACTAGTAGAGGACATTGCAAGTCTAGTAAAAAATACGGATGTCGGCCTGCGAACTTGAAAACTCCCGACAGTACCAAAAGTCCAACGGGCTGACGTGCGCATGCCAGCAAAAGGCAGTCGTGGAACCTAAATTTAAATCTAAGGAAAAATTAAAACGACTTAAAACATTTTAAGTAAAAAAGGTGTTCCAATACATTTTGTAACCAAATTTGTTAATCAAAACATTTAACGCCCCCCCCCCACCTCTCCTCCATTAGTATCTCCGTAAAGGTTGAAAATTGAAAGTATAAAAAAATATATGCCATTAGTATCTATTATTTGACTTATCCAAACAATAACACACACTTCATTCCATAGTAACAAAAGCACCAGGGACCGGCAAAAGCTTTTACAGGTCTCTGATGCCCGTTTTCCGATTTTGACCGGCAAAAATTCTCCAGAACAGCATATTTTCCGGTCGGTCGTAAAAAAAATATTTATTCTAATAGTTTAAAAATGTAAACATGAAACAAGGTAACAAAAAAATGAAATAGGTAGGAGGTAGGTAATTATTCAATTCTTAGAAACTTTGAAATTCAAACAAATAACGAAAAAATATTCTTTATCTACGACAGTGTGTAAAATTACTTTTTAGTTGGCAGTTTTAAGTTTGTAAAAACGACTGTTTAATAACATGTTTTCATTAGTTTACGTCGTTAATAGCAACGTGCTTAAAAAATTTCATTAGGCACGTAGTCAGTAGCAACGTGTTTTAAAATTTTTAAAACACTCCGGTTGCTAGTAATTATAATTTACATGTAAAATATTTTTTATATTTACCGTATTTTTTAGATTCTATCGTAGATAAAATATTGTACGATACACATGCGTAAAGCATCTTTAGTCACTCGTGGGGCTTAAAACGCTCGCTCACTCGCGTTTTAACTCTACCCCACTCGTGCCTAAAGAGTAGCTTTACGCACTTGTATCGTAAATTACTATTATCTATTATGATTTATAAACTTTTGAGTTTGGAACAATTGTAACGAAAAAATATAGATAGTTATGATCACAAGGTTTGACCTTATTGAAACTTTTACACGCTATTTCATTATAATAATTAATCTTAATAGTATGAATCACATCAATCATTTTGATTTTAAAGAGACTGATCTATTTACGAACTTGTCATGATTTCGTCGAAATTCAAGCTTTGGAGTAGATCACACTCCACATTCAAAATTAGAAAACATTCTAACCTTTCTTGCGATAAAAAAGCCCTTAGTACTTTAGAAAATATGCGGTCATAGGCTACTTGGGTGCATAATAATATCAGTAAGTATTTGTAGGCTAGTACAAATTGCCATACAGTGTGGAAATAAAGTAACGGATAAGTTCATTAACTTGGTTAATATTAATTTTTATGAAAAAATATTGAAGGGGTGTGGCGATTTTAATTATAGAACATACACTACAACCACCTTTATGTTGCTACGTCATTTGTGTTAAAGTTATGACGTCATCGACTTTTTTTAATAACAACGTGTATTTTTTTATTATTGATTTTGGTAATACTTTTTATGTTGTTTTCAATGATATAACATTTTCAATATGTTACATCTGAAAAAATAGAGAAAAATTGTCTTAAAGGTTTAAATATTAAAAATCTATGAAATCAGCAAAACAAATCTAGTTATCTACGTTTGACAGAAAATCATTGACGGCACATTCGTTTTTATTGAAATTTAAAAAAGCAATTGAAAACTACAATAATAAATAATAAAAAATGTAATTCTCTGTGTCTCGCTTAATAGTATCATTTTTATTAATAAAATACTTTGCTAAAACTAAATTCTTGTTTAGAAAATGCAAAGGACGCTTATTTTGTTATGACATTTACAAATTGTTTAATTCTGACATGTAACTAATCTTTTTTTTATCCACCGGTAACTAGATTTATTTTGCTCATTTTTATTGGTTTTTAATATTTAATATTTAAGACCATTTTTTGCAATTTTTTCAAATGGACCATATTGAAAATTTTATATCATTGAAAACAACATAAAAAGTACTACCGAAATCAATAATATAAAATATGTTATTTTAAAAAAGTCGGTGACGTCATATCATGAAAAACCAATTATATAAGAAACTGAAAATCAGCTGAAAATATTCCCTATGTTAAAAATCGCTACACCCCCTCGAGATTTTTTCATAAAAATGAATATCAACGAAGTTGATGAATTTATCCGTTACTTTATTTCCACACTGTATGTAACGGCGTGGTCCCGGGTGGTGTAGCTTGAACAAGCGACCACGTACGATCAGTAAAGCTGATAATTATATGCACTCAAATATACAAAAATATGCGCATATATATGCATACATTTTGTTGAGTATATGCACTAGGGTTGCCAGGTGGCCGGGATTTCCGGGATTGTCCCGGAATTCATTGCTCTGTCCCGTGTCCCGTAATTTTAAGCTAATGTCCCGGAATTCAAAATTCCATCAAAAACCTACTTGTTTTTAATGTAATTACGCACGCCACTGTCGATAAATCCAGTTCAGTGCTATTGACTCGCTGACTGCTGTTGACTCGACAGTTTCGAGTAACCACAAAACAATAACTAATCGAGTAACTGAGAACTGACTGATAACGACTGCTACCGACCCCATGTCGATCGTGTATTCGTGTATGTTCATAGTTGATCGATGACCGTTGATCGATTATCGTTGATCGCAAACGGGCATCGAGCATACACGTTAATACGTTACACAAATTAACTTAAACTCACGTTTAAAACGAGTCGCGATAGATACGTATTGTTCTGTGATCGCAACGTCTCGATGAGTTAACAAGACATTTCTATTATGGAAACACCGGGTCCATCTAAGAAGAGACTAACTAGTTTCAATGACAAATGGCTAAATGACCCCGATTTTAATAATTGGATCGAATAGAAAAGTGATTTTAAGGCCCATTGTAAAACTTGCAATACAGATATTTCTGTACAATATGAGGGTCGCCGTGCAATCATGGTAATTTTCAAATAATAATAATGATCAAGACCAAGCCCCCATTTTTGTGATTATTGTGTATATTTTAGGTTCACTCAACATCAACAAAACACAAAAAAATGGAATCAGCAAGGAAGATGTCGCGATGTGTCGGTAACTTTTTCATATCCAAGCTTCCAAGCAAGAAAGTCGAATTACCAAAACCGAAATAGCAATTGTTTTTCACAATGTTACACATGCTTTGAGCTACAACAGTTTGGATTGCTTTGCAAAAAACGCGCATACACTTTTTCCAGACAGCCAAATAGCCTCCAAAATGGCTTGTGGGCGCACTAAATCAGCAGCTATTACAAGAAGTGTTTTAGGTCCATTTTCGCAAAAGAAAGTAGTTTCAGATTTAAAAAGGGTAGATTATTTTGCTATTAGTTCAGATGCGTCAAATGTCGGCAACATTAAAACATATCCATATGCTGTTCAATATTTAATGAAAAATACGGAATTTGTCGAAAATTGTTAGATTTTTATGAAGATTCTGAAGAGACGTCTATTGATATTTTTCAGTGTTTACAGAAAATCACTACTGCTTGCGACTTGAAAATGAGTCAAATTAGTGCATATAGTGCAGATAATGCATCTGTGAACTATGGAAAATTTAATTCAGTGTACCAAAAGTTAAAAGCGGAGAATGAACATGTTTTTAAAACAAATTGGAACTGCCACGTTGTTAATAATTGCGTGAAATTTGCTATAAAAGGTCTTGATGTTGATTTAGAAAGCATAGTCCTTAAAATCTACAGCGAATTCAGTTCTTCAGCCTTAAAAACCAAAAAATTGAAGGGCTGCTTTGAATTTGCTCAAATTGAATACAAAGACCTTCTGCGTCATGTTTCCACTAGATGGCTATCTCTTATGCCAGCAATAGATAGATTGGTTTATAGTTGGCATGCAGTCAAACATTATTTTTTGTCTAAGGGGCCAGAAAACTGCCATAGGGTATTGTGGGAATTTATTTCTGAAAACTATGATCCTGATATAGATTTGAATAATGAAGAGGAATGTAAAAAGGAAGGGTTAAACGAGGGCTATCTGTACTTTTTACAAAATCTGTTGCCAGAGTTTAGCAAAGTAATATTACAATTAGAAAGCGATAGTTGTACCATTTTAGAAATCGATTATATAATGCAACATCTCTTGAACCAACTAAAATCCCGCTTGGCTGATAATTTTTTCGGAAGTAAAGTAAGGTCTACTTTTAAAATTGTAAGTGAAGAAAAAACACATACATTTAGATCACAGGCACACAAATTTCTGCAAAGATCCATTACATACTTGGAAGAAAGATACGACTTTAGTTCACAGTCATTTTACAAAAAATTTAGTTTATTGTCTCTTAAATCAGAAAAACTGCTTCTAACTTGGGATGTGTTATCTGAATTTCCAGCATTTTTAAAAATTGAAGGTGTTATTGATTTTGACTCCCTTTATTCCGAATTTGCATGTCTTAAAACTGTATTTGATACCCTTCCGAAAGATATGCCAAACGATAAAATTTGGGCTTATTTGTTTAAAAAAGATATTCAAAATTTTATCAATCTTAAAAAAATTGTTTCATTTGTCCTGTCGATACCAGTCAGCAATGCTTTTTGCGAACGAATATTTAGCCTGCTAAATAATCTTTGGACAAAAGAAAGAAATCGCATGTCTTTTGATCTAGTAAAAGCCGAGTTGCAAACTCGGATTAACTATGAAGAGTCTTCCACAGAATTTTCAACATTTTTAAACGGGCCTGAAGGAAAAACACTTATAAAATTGTCCAAATAAAATGAAAAGTATAAGTGGTAGTTGGTACTTGGTTACGTGGTAGTAGTAGTGCGTAGGCGTACTGTGTAGTGGTATGTTATGTGGTGCGCATGTGTTCAAGAATTTTATGTATGTTTATGAATATAAATTTATTTTACAAATTAATGTATTATTTAGTAGACAGTAGATATGGTATGAGTAAAAATATACATTTACAAATTTTTGTCTCCCCCCCTACAAACCCTATTGTCCCGGAAACGTTGGTTATGGATCTGGCAACCCTAATATGCACCCAAAGTTATAATATATGCACATAATATGCTCTAATTTTTTTGAAAATAAGGAGTTTTCTAAATAATATAAAAATTTAAATTATTTTGTATAAGAATATTTATTTTTTTCTATAGCACATGTTAAAGTGTGCTTTTATCAACTCAAAACAAAAGGTCAAGTTTTACTTTAACAGCAAGGGTAGATAAAGTAGCACTTTAACATCAAGGATAGATAAAGTAATTTAATTTTCTAACTTTTGTTTAAATTAAATATGACAGCCTCGTATTATCATAGCAACCCAATCTAGCTACTGACATTTTGAAATGTGATTGACTGTCCTTATTTTCTTTTGAAATTGTTAAAGTTCTTGCTATAGAAAAAAATATTGTATTATACACGACGATAAAGTTATTTCTATCCACTCTTGAATCATTAACGTCTCGACTTCGTCTCGACGTTAAACGATTCACTCGTGGATAAAATTTAACTTTATCGTCTTGTATAATAAATTACTATTTATTTTTCTAATTTTTATTCAAAGACGTCATTTATTTTAACGTTTGACTATATAAACATGGACTACCAACGCCAACTTTACGTTGTAAGCAACATAAAAATGAGATTTCCTCTAACGCCGCCAGATTATTATTCACCCAACACTCGTGAAATGAATTCTATATTGGTTGATTCCTTATACATTGTTTCTATAGGAAAAGGGGGGTTGCTGGGAGTCTATGCTTATATAGTCAATGATTTTAACAGAGACTTCCCCTTTCCTCTGCTTATTTTGATACGCGCACTGCATTCCAGCTGCAGGAAGTAAAAGTATATATCTCAGTTGCACATAAAATTTTTATTAATAATTTAATGAAATAGTAAATTTTACAAAAAAATCTCAAAAAGGTCATACATTACAAATTATTGCTAAATATAACCAAATATGCAAAAATTCAGAAAGTATGCTCAAAATCGTATAAATATGCAAAATGAAACTTGGCTTAAACGATTTGTTTTCACATAATTGGTATACATATGCAAACAGTTTCGCCGGCATATCAATTATACAAAATATGCATTTGCATATAATATCAGCTTTAACGATCAGTAGAGTTAAGAAACGCTCTCTCTGGTCGGAACTTGGATGGTAGTTTCACGGTTGCTTCACTCGGCGCCTCGTGGTATGGCTGCCACGGAAATAGTTGGTCTCGGATGTCATAATAACATCATGACAGTCGTTAGTGGAGTTGGAAGTCCCCATAAAATGTACAGCGACGGCTATAATTGGCCTAACGGCTGTTGGCTAAGTACGAAATAAACAAATAAAATAAATAAATACATAAATTATATTTTTGTAAAACTTTCAAAGCAACAATTCATACAACCAGCATAAGCACCATTTGTGATTTTCGTTGTCATCACTATTAGTGTGGTGATCAGGGGTCGTGATTGGTTTAGTCACAGTCACCATAGGCTCGACATTTTGGCATCCAAAAGTGGATTGGCCTACCGGGCATTTGCCCGGTTACCCGGTGGGCCAGTCCGACACTGAACATTCTGTATTTCTAATTGAAGAAAATCTTTTTTTACTCACGAAGGATCTCAGGGTTTGTATAAATTTAAAGGTGGTCAACCTAGTTGCGAGTAGGGATGTTCGATATCACAAACTAAGTATCGAATAACGAATAAAATTAAATATCTAATATTATTCGATATATCGAAATTCGAATAACTATCGAATTATTCGAATAAATTAGTTATTCGAATAACTAATTTATTTGAATAGCTTATTTGGATAACTAATTTATTCGAATAATTTATTGCAATACCTTATTCAAATAACCACTTTATTCGAATAACTAACTAATTCGAATAACTAATTTATTGAAATAATTATTCAATTATTCGAAAGTTATAAACTATTGCTCTTCACCCCATTTTATTAGATTTTAATTTTAAATTAATTATTGAACATTCACAAAACTAATGAACAAAAAGAACAAAAAAAAAAATTTGTGAGCAATAAAAAGTAAGTGATATTTAAAAGTAGGACAATGTTAAAATAATAAAGGATCATGGTATATTTGCATTTTTTAACGTAATTTTAATCATGATTTAAATTGGGTCATAATGTATAACAATAGCAGTACTTACCTTTTCTAATTCTGAACAGTGAATTCTAAATGTGAGTAGTTTTGAAGCACAATAAATGATAACAGCACTAAACCGTATTTTTCTCCTTTGACAAAGTACAAATCCAGAAAATAATTTACTGATCACCTTCGAACACAAACGTAAACTGTAATTTTTGAACAGAATTGGGCATTGATTTATTGCAACGATTTTTTTAATTATCGCTAAAGGGGTATCCCCACTTCCCCACATCCCCGATTTACGATTCCGACCAATAGGCAATATGTATCATTACTAGAATAAGTTGTTAAAAATCAATTAACAATTTCTAGAAATAGTAATCTTCTGTTTAACCTATTCTATCTGATATCTGATACAAGTTTTCTGACTTATGATGATTAATGGCCATTTGCTAAATACAAATGGTAATCATTAGGCAGGCATTTATTTTGGTATTATTGTAAGGAAATTGAAAAGAACTAACAATACTAATGCTTAATGATAACCGATAAGATCATCTAAAGAACTTTTCAAGCAATGATAATAAACAAAATAAATAATCACGCACATGTAGGAACCCTAATACAGATCATTTATATGTCATAGCCAGCCTGATAAAAAATGAAATTGGTATGACCATTTTAATTTTAAGTAATTAAAATGTTTACAGTTTGATATTTATAATGTGGCTTTGTATTCTAATAAGTTTCATTTGCATAAATAAGTATTTATTCCAAGAATTCTTTATTCGATATTCGCATAAATTTATTAACAATAAACTTATTCGAATTATTCAATAAATAATTCTTGGTATGAATTTATTCGAATAAAAATTTGTTCGAATACATTTTTATTCAAATAAATATTTAACCGGATATGCTTTTATTCGAATAAATTTTTATCCGAATAATTATTTATTCGATAATTCCAATAAATTTATTCGAATAATTATTTATTCGATAATTCGAATAACTTTTATTTTAATATCGTTATTCGATATATCGAATTATTCGATATATTATTCGAATTATCGACACAAATGCACAGACCTAGTTGCGAGAGGTAATCTATACACTTTTATGTTGTTTATAAACCGATACAAAAACAAACAAATAACTTTATGTGAATAGGTAATGTATGCAAATTCATGTCTTCATAGATATGCATAGATATTGGCGATGGTTGATTGGGGGCCTGGCCCTTCTCAGCCAAAAATCATAGTGACGCCAATGGCAAACAAAAAAAACACAGTTTTAGTTACAACTGCCAGGCATTTAAAAATACAATTCCTAGTACAGGATGTCTTATAGACTGAGCTTGCATGAAATTTAGTCAACATTGCCCCAATGTCGGAATGTCCCAACCATTTCAGAAAGGACAAACATTAAATTTGAGTCTTCTAGAATGCTGTCGCCGTTTCGATTGTCGCAATGATTTGGAAATTATGTGTTCCTAAACACTTAGTAATACGAGCATACCCTACACCCATATCCGTGTTTATATTATATTGCGACATAGACATCTTTCCCGTTTATTTGTTATTAGGATATATGGTTCCAGCTAACGATTTTTGGTTCTTTCAGATTACAGCAGATTAGTTCCTTAAAACAGTGCTTCTCAAACTAGGGTTGCAACCCCTATGGGAATTACTTAATTACTATTGAGGGTTGCCGAAACATTGGAACTTTTTTCTTCATAAAGAATTAAGGTTACTAGTCTTATCCTTCATCTTCGACAACACTTCATGTGGATTTTCGCCGAACTGCTACCAGTGCTACCTCAACACAGG
The DNA here is from genome assembly GCA_940337035.1 of Agriotes lineatus. Lineage (NCBI taxonomy): Eukaryota > Metazoa > Arthropoda > Insecta > Coleoptera > Elateridae > Agriotes > Agriotes lineatus. Next base: position 28,056 of record CALNHX010009690.1, on the reverse strand, counting down.
ATTTTATTATCGAAGATATGTTGAGCTTTGATTTGATTAAGGAGATCATCATTTCATATGCTTAGAAACAATTTTCAGAAATATTTTCCACCGAAACTAGACAATGTGTGATATAGATTCAAAACGCATTCATCGTGGAAATGGAAAATGTGAAACATCTGTTATTGAAAGCTCAGGAAGGGTTTGCTGAAATTTCATGGGAGGTTATTCTCAAACGTGAAATTTCCCGAAAAAAACTTGAACATCTTTTGGCTTGGTTTTAAAGCAGAATTGTTAATACTATCAGAATTAGCTATGTCAGCTCTTCTGCTATTTTCTACCACCTTTTTGTGCTAATTGACATTTTCAACAGTGATGGCAACTAAAACAAAATACCACTCAAGTCTTACAAACATGGAGACTGCTATCAGACTAGCAGTGACGAATATTAAGGCACGATCGAGTTATTGCATCAAAATTCATGCCATTAGAGGTAAATTTATTTATATCCTTTTTCGGCCGTCCGTAGAATGTTGTTTGGTGAATATACGTACATAATAATAATGGTTGCTGCTTTTTTAATTAATAAATAATTACATATGCATATAAACCGGTTATTACACTGTGTGGTGACAGTTGAACCTAGGCGTAGAAACAATGAAACTCCTCAATGCTCAAACTGCCAACTCATAGGGCATACAAAAAATTATTGCCATTTACCCCCGAGATGCGTAAAATGCAGTGAACCACACCATTATTCTCAGTGAACTAAAAACAAAAACACGGATAAACCTACATGCGTCAACTGCAGAGGGGAACACACCGCACACTACAGAGGCTGCTCGTATATAAAGCGATTTAATAGTAAACCACTATTCCCTCAAATCAAGTCCGCCAATCCCAACTCCCTTATCAGTGGTAAAATCACCTCTAACGAAACATACGCATCTCAATTACAAAAAAAATCCTTCTAGCCCTAGAAAACCCACTTTAAGCAATCCATCAGCCTCTAACATCCCTAACATCCTTCAAACTATCATAGAAATAATTTCCCATTATATTGATCAAATTAAAAACTTTATTGTGACCCTTATCCCTATGCTCTTCCATAAAAGAAACGACCACGGCGAGTTAAAAGTAAATTTGAAAGCGACATGGAATGTTTTGAGTCTGTGCCGACCAGGAGCATTAAACAGAGTGAAAGATCAACCGAATAGAATTAATAGCACTGCAAGAGATGCGATGAAAAGATATTGGAATTATAGATTCTGGCGATTGCACAGTGTTTTATAGCGACAGCACAAACAATACTTTTGGAACAGGTTTTATGGTTAGCAAGCAAATTAAAAGTACCGTCCTAGGCTTCGAACCAATAAACGAAAGACTGTCCACAATAAGAATTAAATTTAGGCTCTTTCATCTTACTGTTATTTGTGCATATGTCCCTACTGAAGAATCAGATGATGAGGTTAAAGACGCCTTCTATGAGCAGCTATAACGTGCATATGACGTGACACCAAATAATGATGATAAAATGGTGTTAGGAGACATGAATGCCAAAATTGGACACAAAGAGGCTTTGAGACCAGCAATAGGAAGAAAAAGTGTACACGAATCTAGTAACAATAATGGAGTTCGAGTAGTGGATTTTGCTGTGAGTAAGAATATGACAGCAGTAGTACGTATTTTTCTTATAAAAGAATACACAAAGTAATATGGTTCTCACCAGATTAGGCAACTACCAACCAGATTGACCATGTGATAATTGACAGGAGGCATGCCTTTGATATAATAGACGTGAAAAGTATGCGAGAGGCCGATTGTGATGCCGACCATTATTTCGTATGTGTGCAATATTGGCAAATAATATCTATGATTAAGCGGCAAAAAGGACAAACGCAAAGAAAATACGACATGAAAAAGAACTACAACAAATACATATAGATACTGAACAAGCAATAGACGATAAATGAGAAACTATACGACAAATAATAACAACATCGGCGGAACAAGCACTAGAATTTGCAAAGAAACGCGAAAGTAACCTTTGGTACGATAAAGAATGTAATCAGTTGGTCGAAGAGAGAAACATAGCAAGTTTAAAGATTATTAATAGGTCAACACGAGGAAATATTAATGAATATTAGGAGAAAACGAAGGATGGCAAAACTGGAATGTAGAAGAAAGAAAAGATTAGACGAGAAACAAAGCATAATAGAAATTGAACAACTCTCAAAAAAGGGAGACCTCAGATCAATGTATCAAAAAACGGGACAGATGATGAAAGGGTACCAACCAAGAACAACATTTTTCCAAAAAAGAAATGGAGAGTTAACGCGAAATAAAAATGATATTTTGAAAACCTGGGAAGAATATTTCCAGCACCTATTAAACCCCCAAGAAAATGAAAGTATCAATGAGAATAACACTGAAATTGTTGCACTAGATATCCAAATAGAGGGGCCAAGCTATGATGAGGTAAGAAAAGCTATCAAAGAACTGAAAACCAGTACAGCACCAGGTGAAGATCTAATCACAGCAGAGCTAATAAAGAATGGTGGACAAGAGCTTTGGATTGAAATGAACAAGGTGTTGAAAGAAATATGGCAAAAGGAGGAGATACCTAAACAGTGGAACACTGCAATCATACAAAAAAAGGAGATAGAACAGATTGCCAGAACTACAGGGGTATTTCGCTTTTAAACATTACGTATAATATCCTGACAAAAACAATTGCATTTAGGCTTATTCCAGGTACTGAACAAATAGTTGGGGATTATCAGTGCGGATTTCGAAAAGGAAAGTCTACATTAGATCCTATATTTGCAGTTAGAAACATCCTGGAAAAATGCAATGAGTACTATATAACTCTACATTAACTCTTCATAGATTTCCAACAGGCCTACGGCAGTGTCAACAGAAATAACCTCTTTAAAACAATGGCAAAGTTTGGAATACCGAAGAAACTAAACACCTGAACTCTAAAAAATACCAACGCTAGAATTAGAATCCAAAGTCAAGTAACAGACTGCTTTAGCATAAATACCCAACTCTTTAATCTATGCCTAGAAAAGATAATTAGAAATGTCCAAATTAACCTAGGGAAACAATCTACAACCGGTGGCTACAGATTTTAACCTACGCTGACGATATAAATCTGGTGGCTCGTAATAGTCGTAATACACAGACTAACACAGGGGTACACCGAACTACAGGAAGAAGCACGAAGCGATGGACTAACCACTAACATCAACAAAACTAAATACATGGCCAATACAAGAGATGAACATATATATATATGTAGTAACGTTTGAATCTCCAGCTAGGCCAAATGCACTTTGATAGAGTCAGCAGATTTAAATAGCTCGGCTCCACACTAACGAAGAAAAATGAAAACAGGATAGACATCAAAGCGAGACTAACAGCCGCCAACCGATGCTATTATGCTTTTCAAAACTTATTGCGATTGTCAGTAGTATCACAGAAAACAAAAGTAAGGCTCTATCGGCTAATTATTATGTATGGAACAGAAAGTTGGATACTGGCAGCTGCTGATGAAAACATGCCCTGCATATGGAAAAGGAAAATTCTTAGAAAGATATACGGGCCTATACAGGAAGCAGGAGAAAGACGAATTAGAAACAACCAAGAACTTTGTGAAAAATATCAACGGCCATATTTGGTTACCGAGATAAACAGATCTAGACTAATACGGCTCGGACATCTAAAAAGGATGCCTGGCACATGTAGCACCAAGAAAGTATTTAGAGGTAAACCAGAAGGAAGGGGGAAAATCGGCAGACCCAGAAAGATATGGATTAATGATGTGGAGGATGATATCAGGAAATTAAGAATAAGAGGATGGCGGACTCTCGTAAAGCAGGCCAAGGCTCTTCAAGGGCTGTAGCGCCACGGGTAAGGTAGAGTAAGAAGGCCTAGAATAGATCTCTGGGAAACGTCCAATGTAAAAGTTTAACTTTGGGATTTCTCGTTATTAAGAGCCACAAATTGGGACCCGTTTGAAATACATATATTTGGCTATCAAATTCACTGCTTCTATGCTGAATCCAATATAATACAATATGCCTAGTGAGAGATGGTATTAAAAACCTTTGAAAAATCAATAGTTAATTTATTTGTTTTGGTCCTGCTATAATTTCATCAGTAATAAGCTATAACGCTGTTCTACAACTAAACTCTGACTGTAATTCTGATAGTATGTTGTAATTATGCAGATGATTTCTGATGTGTTCATCTATAATTTTTACTTTCTTTTACAATAAAGGTAGTATTGGATTTACCCCAAAAATTCGAAATTGAGTTTTTTTAACAGATCTTCACGTTTTAGAGTCCCCTGAACCAAAAAAACATGTTTTTGTTCATTGGTTTGTCTGTCTCTGTGTGAACTGAATATCTCAAAAACGAAAAGAGGTATATCGTTGAAACTTCATATATAAGTTTTTTATGCTATCTAGATGCGACAGCAAGCTTTTGAAGAAAATCGCATAACCGGAAGTACTTATGGTGTTTACTCTTGTGATTTATCAGTTTTTTCGATTTTTTTCAAACGTTACATTTTTATTAAATTTTTAATGTGTATTGCTGTGAGATAGGTGATTTTCCAGTTGAATGCCTCTAAAATGGGTTTCTTTTTTAAATAAATTTTTGACTAATTATAAGATCACTGTAAAAGGAAGTTGTTTGCGTCTATCGTACCAGATTTTTTTTATAAGTTTTGAAACCGCTGGTATAATGCTGATCGGGAGTAAATACTTAAAGTCGGAAGGCGAGTTAACTTTTGTAGTAGCAAAATGACAGATTGTTTCCGTTGTAGAGGAAAGACACTATGAAACAAACAAAAATTAATTATGTGCCGTATAATAGGAATTATAAATGGACAGCAAAACTTAATTATATTAATAGAGATATTCTCATACCATACCGATTTTGAAGTTATGCCACTGACAATGTTAAATATATGGTGGTGTACATACAGCAAATGTTGTTTAGTTTGATATTTACCAACCATGATCTGTTTTTAATGCAAAAAATATAATGATCTACTTTTCTTTTGTATTTGGGTTGCAGTAGAAAATCTTCAGGGGCTACAAGTTTCGTAGCCCACCCGGTATATGGTTGTCGTCGACCTCAGTAAATATTAGTTTATTATTGAAAATTCCAATTAGATTAGAATTATACAATAAATTGTAAAATATTGTCGTTTGGTTGAAAATGACGAGCCACAGACTTTATAAATAATTATTAATCCCGTTTACATGCTTAATCACGAGTGGTAGCGCTATCGTGGGTTTACTATAAATATCAAGATTCCTTAATTTTTTCCACTATATTGATGTATTTTCAAAGTTTTTAGTCGTTGATGTAAGTAGGCATCTTTTTCTCGGCATACAGCTCCAGAAATATAATCGCGAAGATTTTTATATCGCCAATCTGTTAAATTACGAGTCATCTTATATCTTTGCAAAGATTTACCACGAAATTTAACATCTGCCTGATTGTGTCGATTAACCATGACCCTTTCGGTTTAGAAACTGTTACTATTCTACAAGGGGCATGTAAATCAAATTATAATGTAGTATTGTTATTTAAAAAATGTATTTTATTGTCAATCTTAATTAAATTATAAATATATTCCCAAGGTAAGTTTTCTAAACGTGATTTAAATAGTTCAGGATCAAAGTTAGAAAAATCTCTAAATGTAAACGTTGTTCTGGAAATATATAAGACAACTGATCAGTAAAACTGCACCACTCTTCAACCGAAGCCGGACAACTCGGCGCCACCATCTCGGCGCGGGGCCAGCTCGGCGCCGGGACCAACTCGGCGCGGAGCCATCTCGGCACCAGCCAACTCGGCGCGAGGCCATCTCGGCGCCGAATTCAAATTTGCAAACTACATTGTGCACTATGTAAGAAAATTGTTACCAAAAAATAATAAATAAAGTGATCGCCAAAAAGCTGTCATCAAATGAAAAAAAAATATTGAGAATTTCTTGGAAAATCAAACACTGACGACCAGAGGTGGTTGCAAAGTCATTACAAATGAGCCAAACAAAAGTTGTCACATGACTTCCGTTATCAGTAAAATTTTACGTTTTTTTAAAATAATTACGAAGCACGCATTTACTAGTCAAGATAGAGACACATTTTACGAAAAAAAGTTGTCTGGGCCTTGATATTGTTCAGTCAGCTAAAACTACCGCACAATAAAAAATCTCATTGAAATCTTGATTAAATTCCGAAAAATAGCACTTTTTGGATTTACACAGTTTTGAAAAACGTTATTTTCTAAGTAAAGTGCTTTTTATATGACAAATATTTCTTTAATGTTTATTTTCCAAATCAAAGAATTTTATTTTTAACAATTTTTTTTTATTATGTAATAAAAAACTTTTTGAAAAAATGTTTGTTTTTCCATAGCCGTCTTTGTTAAAAGTAAAATTCTTTGATATGGGACATAAAAGATAATGTGAGAGATCAAAGTTGGCAGAGGATTTTGAAATTTGGTATAGGAACCTAGATGTTGATTCTAAACAACTTCTCTTCATAACTTTTTGTCGTATTTGCTACATTAAAGACGCTACTCTACAGTAATAGTTATTTACCTAACAAGTTCGTAATTTTCCCGAATGAACACTTCGTTTGCAGCACGACCGAAGGGAGTGCTGCATGTAGTGCGAATTCGGGAAAATTTTTTCCCGAAGGAGTTAGGTACAATGTTTTTTTGTAACGAATAACTGAAAATATTTTAAAAAATAAAAAAAAATTATTTAGTGTTTTACTAACTTACTGAGTTGACAGCACAAATCACTAAACTTTTATACCTATCCTACGCACTTGTTAGTTTTTGTTGACGTTTACAAGCACCTCTGGTGTTTGCAGGCGCAATTAAACCAACGAGGGACAATCCTCTATATAATAAAGGAGAACGATCCAGACGTGTGTGTCCCGAGGGCCCCCTTAGAGATGGGAGGAGACCTGAGGGCCGCCTTGGAGAGGGGCAAAGCCCAAGGGGCCCCCTTGGAGAGGGGGCGGAGCCCCGAGGGCCCCTTGGAGAGGGGCGGTGCCCCGAAGGTCCCCCTTAGAGATGGGCGGAGCCCCGAGGGCCGCTTTGGAGAGGGGCGAAGCCCCTAGGGCTCCCTTGAAGAGGGGCGGATCCCGGAGAAGCGCGGAGCCCTGATGGACCCCTTGGAGAGGGGCGAAGCCCCGAGGGCCCCCTTGGAGAGGGGCGGAGCCCCCAGGGCGGCTTGGAGAAGAGCGAGGCCCCAAGGGCCCCTTTGAAGATGGACGGAACCCCAAGAGCCCCCTTGGAGATGGGCCAACGTAATAGGCCTAAAAATGGTGGTAAACTGAATAGAATAGACCGTGCAATAGCGCGCGCAGCCCCGTTTATTATAAAAATTTACAAAAAACAATTCCCCTAGTTTTTGTTGAAAAGTAAAAAACACCGCAGTGCAGGAAAAGTTACTTCCGGCGTATCGGGAATGACCGGGAAATATGAATTTTGAAGTCATGAGTACAAAAACAAGTTTTTTTGAAAACTTTCAAGGCATATTTGATTTTTCAAAACTGAAATGCTGTTAGAAATTCGCCTTTAACCAAGCAGGGTTGAACCCCAAAAAATGAAAATTTAAATCGAGAATTTTTTACTTTTTACAAGAGTCGTTTCACCTATCCGGGGACACACTGTATATACACGTGATTTTTAAGTTAATTCTTTCCTTTTGCCAGAATATAAAGCTAAAAAAAGTAAGCCATTTACCACTTTTGCGAAATATCAAAACTAACGGAGGTATAAGGTATTAAAGTTTCAAAGTATGAACTAAAATTACTTAACAAAAATTAAACTAAACTTAATCTAACTTAAATGATCAAAATTATCAGCATTCGCTTCTACACACACATTTTGACGACACTCCCAGTAAATAATAAGCATATTCACTCATTCATTATTTTCATAAACATGAGCCATTATTGCAGCAATAACATTAAGAAAATTACAATGGAAAACTAGTTGACAGATCATTGCTTGACAACAGAGATAAACAAAAATAAAATTGTCCAGCCGCCTTTGCGCCAACGTTTAGTTTTTAATTTGAAACTTTAACACCCTGTACCTCTGTTTCGATATTTCAGAAAAGTGGTAAATAAAAAAAATACTTATTTTTTAGCTTTATTTCCTCCATTTCACTTTATACAGGATGACAGCTTGTCCAAAAACCTATTTAGCCTGTATTAGATATATTGAGTGATTTTTACTTAGTTACAAGTGCCAAAAAATATTTAATTTCATTAAATTCATTTTTATTTCAAGTAGATAACATGTTGAACAGCCCTCGTATGTGTTGTAAAGTTATTGTAGCGGTAAAAATTATAATGACTCAAAACTGATGTGCCTGAACTAATCTATAAATTGTTACCGTGTACTTATTAGCACATAATTAACGTTTAAAACCATTTTAAAAATTTAAATTTTGTCTAGCAAATTACAGAAAATCGTTTTTATACTTTTTTTCTCGATAACGGTTGCAGATACGAAAAAACTGCAAGAGAACAAAAAGATTCTAAACAAAACAGAAAACTCAATTTGTATTTTAGAATCTAACAGCGGCGCACCGCAAAAAAGTTCTGGGGGAGAAAAGGAAGCATGGCCCCTGAAAAAATATCTCCCTGTAGATTCTCACAACCATTTGATATGCTCAATGATGTAAGCCCTGCAGCGTAACCTGTATTCCAAATTTGAGCTAAATATCTCAAAAACTGCAGGAGCTATAAAGGAAAAAGTTAAAAGTTAAAAAAAATTGACCGGAAGTCGACCTCGGAAAAGAAATCCGATTTCCGGTTTCTATATATTTTTGGAATCTACTCTGCAAGCTGAGTCAAATGATATATATCTCGTCCTCTTAAAATATATCTCCATTTTCTTGCTTCTCAGTTAATAATAACAAGTTAAAAAGTGACGTTTTTCGAAGTTGTGTAAATCCAAAAAGTACAATTTTTTGGAAATTAAGCAAGATTTCCATACGATTTTTATTATGTGTTAGTTTTAGCTAACTCAACAATGTCAAGGCCAGAAAACAACTTTGTTTCGTAAATGTCCCTATCTTGGGTAGTAAATTCATTTTTCGTAATTATTTTTAAAAAATGTTGAATTTTACTGATAACGTGACAACTTTTGTTTGGCCCATTTGTAATCACTTTGCAATTACCTTTTGTCGTTAGTGTTTGACTTTCCAAGAAATTTTGATGCCAGCTTTTTGGCGATCACTTTATTTATTATTTGTTTATAATAATTTTCTTACGTAGTGCACACTGTAGTTTGCGAATTTAAATTCGGCGCCGAGATGGCCTCGCGCCGAGTTGGCTGGCGCCGAGATGGCTCCGCTCCGAGTTGTCCCGGCGCCAAGCTGGCCCCGCGCCGAGATGGCGGCGCCGAAGTGGCGGCGCCGAGATGGCGGCGCCGAGTTGTCCTAGACCCTCTTCTTGAGGCTGATGATATTATATGTTTGGGTGACTTCAATGTAATTAAATGACGCTTCCAATAAGTTTAAGTATTCAAAAAAATTATTCAGGATAGAATATAATCCACTTCTTCAAATTTAATCGATTTATTCATTACAACCCGCTCATCTAGATTTGTTGAAGATGAACGGGTTGTAATGAATAAATCGATTAAATTTGAAGAAGTGGATTATATTCTATCCTGAATCATTTTTTGAATACTTAAACTTATTGGAAGCGTCATTTAATTTAGTAAATCTACATTGAAGTCACCCAAACATATAATATCATCAGCCTCAAGAAGAATAATCGAAATGGCATCTTCGAAAGCTTTAAATGAATTGAACAAATTACAAGATGGTGGCCGGCAATATAGACCGATTGTAAATGTCCATTTATTCTGACTATCTTTGATCGTAGCTGCTCCATACCACCACAGGACTCTACATCGAAAAGTGAATACTTAATATTATTTCTTATATAGAACCCTATAGCACTGCCAATGATGGCCGATCCTTCCTGTTTTCAGTAAAATTTTAGATTTTGATAATAGTATCAGACAAAATAAATATGCAAGATGTTATTAATTGTAATAATTATATCTACACAAAAGAAAGATCAAATAACGTGTATTACACGTAAAATCAAGCAACCAAAACAAATACAAATTTTCATATGACAAACTGCTTGATAGAATTTTATTTTTTACTTCCTTTTACAATAAGGAAGTATTGGATTCACCCCAAAAATTCGAAATTGAGTTTTCAACAGATCTTCACGTTTTAGAGTCCCCTGATCCCAAAAACATATTTTTTTTCATTGGTCTGTCTATGTGTCTGTCTGTATGTCTGTGTGTCTGTCTGTGAACAGAATATCTCAAAAACGGGAAAGAGGGTATGGCGTTGAAACTTCATATATAAGTTTTGCGTACTATGTAGATGCGACAGCAAGCTTTTGAAGAAAATCGCATAACCGGAAGTAGGTGTTTACTCTTGTGATTTTTCAGTTTTTCGATGTTTTTCAAAACGGCTCTAACGATTTTTTTTAACTTTACATTTTTATTACATTTTTAATGTGTATTGACTCGAGATAGGTGATTTTCCAGTTGAATACTTTTAAATTGGGTTTCTTTTGTTTTTTTCTATTTCTTTTATTAACTCATATTTTAAATAGAACACCCTTATTATTACATTATTACATTTTTAATTCAGCTTAAACATCTAGAGAAAATTTGTCTCTTGAACTAACACTCTATTTTGTACGGTTTTTGTAAAATTTGTAATTTTTAAAAATTTTTAACAAATGCTTAAAAATTTAAATCAAATTTTTGGCTAATTATAAGATCACTGTAAAAGGAAGTTGTTGTGCGTGTATCACACCAGATTTTTTTGTACTTTCATACACTACTTTTCCTGTCAAAATATGAATAATGAATACACCAATGTTTGATATAATAAATAAATGATAATTTTTTTTACTTCTTGGTATTTTCATATGTACTCCTATTTTGCATGTTAAAATACGTAACATTGTGCAATAAATATACATGACTTTTTGATATAATACATTAATTGAAAATTTTTCATTTTTGGTATTTTCATACCCAATTTTTCAGTAATTGTAATTGTTTAATGACATATCTCTACTTATATGTATGGTGTGACGATCACAGCAACGAAATGTTCCTTTCGTAAAATTCGCAGTTCGCTGACCACCCTAGACAAAGAGTTGCGGCCAGCTGCAAAATTTTAAATGTACTTGAGCCCTAACGGTATTTTCACGACGCTAACGCCGTGAGAGAGATTTTGTGATGTCTGATGCTGTCACAAATAAGGACTTTGAACTGTAACACTGTGATGTGTGTAATGTATTGAACATTTAGAAATCTTAATATACCCTTTCGATGTTGTATGGGTTTCAGATATTAACATAGTATCCAGCTTTTGGCTTATGATGAAGATTTTCATTTCTTGGCGGCCTATTTTTTAGTTAAGGAATCATCATTATTGCATTTTCGTGATCATAGTCATCAGGAGATTTTGTCCATCCTCTCCATGAATTGTGTTATCGTCTGCTCAATGTTATTTTGTGACGGTTGGCTTATTCATTGCTTGTAAAGTGGTTTGCACTTTAGGAACTGTTATGATCTTACCGGGTTTACTACTTTGAAATTAAATTGTTTTCAATAAGATAAACGAATATTGAAAATACTAGCCTTCCTTTATTTTCATTAGAATACAAATTACAAACATAAATTATAAATACAAATAGTGAATTAAGTCTAAAAGCACGGCGTAAGCTGATTAGCAATTAGAAACTGAAGAATCTGACCCGCGCTCTTGTCTTTGGTCAGAGTGACGCAAGACGGATAGAGATACAATGCTGGAATCCCAGAGTGTCTACGTTTATATAGGTCGCTTGTGCCAGACAAAGGATTCCCCATTATTCTGATACAATAGAATTGTCCAGCCTGGGCACGAGCTATAATAACTTTCGCCTCGCAAAGGAATCCCATTTTCTCCGCGCGGTTTATGGTCGATTGTCCAGCAGGGTTGACTCTCACTTTCCTTTGGCCTATTGTTAGTTGAGTCGAGCGCTCGCCCGTTTATTGCCCCCTGCAAATGGCTCTTTTCCATGACGAAAAGGAATAGATGGAAGTCTCGTTGTGTTAATACGGAATGCTTGCTGTTAAGAGAACTGTCGTGTTTAGAAAGCTCGTTTAGCGCGACGCTAGAAAAGTTCGTTAAATTGTTTGCGCGACGACACAAATCAAACTTGACGTTAAAGTGACTTCTAAAATGCACGCGCACAATTGCTGCACCCCGAAATTTCACTTTTATTAGCGCCTTCCTTAAAGCAATACACATAATTGACTTTGACGCTCGCTGGTTTATGGGCTCCGCTACACTTGTGTAGTTTGGGTATTATTTTTTGTCATTTGAGCAAACGTAATACCACTTTGGATTAGGTTGTTTTTATTTAGTGTAGGTATGATGTTCACCTCGTTTTTTCTTTGTGCCGGAAATCGTTTCTTTTGTAGCTCCTTATATACACAACTACCTCTCTAGTGTCCAGGGTGGTTGACATTGCAATTCGTGCACTTGACGGCCCTATTTTTCTTTTCAGAGGCTAGAGTGGTGGCATGATCACCAATGCACTTTACGCACCGTGGTCGGTGATGACAATATTTTTGGTGTGTCCAAAATGTTGGCACCTATTTCCCTGAGGTACTTCACGTTTGGTATGTGGACATATAGAGGTTCTACTTGTATTATCAAGTTTAGCAGATTTGTGTTTTCGTAGATTTCTTATTGTTTGGCTTGGTGCTTAGCTGCACATTGGTTAAAGGCAGCAATTTTTTGCTTATTCTATGACGGATGCCAGAAACTTCATGTCCTTTATTATCGATTCTTTTATAACATACATATATATAGTGGGATGGATGTTAGGAATAACTGCACGGAAAGTGCGGTTTTGTTTCAAATGTTAAGTATGAAACTGCTTGAATATAACGGAAAAAATAGGAACGCCTAAAATTCATTACATAAATATGAAATGCATTTTTCTGACCGTAAGAGAGATTTTAGATTATACTTACATCTCTGTTCTGTATATTAATATTTCTTAAAATATCTATACATTTTTTTTTGTAGAAAATATACCAAATAATGCTTCCCTCTTACCAAGACTCTTTGTAAAACCAAATTGAGTACTATTGAAGTCAGCTTGGCATTGATTTTTTCATCGTTTATATATTATGGAAACAAACAATTTTAACATACAGGGTCATTCATAAATATGACCATTAATATTAAGGGTAGTTAGAGAACATCAAACAGAACAACTTTGCATAATAAATTATACGTGAAAAATTAAAACTCGCACAAAAAATTAAACATTTGGTTGCTTAAACTGGTTGAGGATCACTGCAATGAATTTCTATGTACTTCAGTTCGCACAGGTGGTTGCGATAAGACCGAATTTGGATAAAATGAAGAGCAAAAATCAGTTGTTTGGGTATTTCAATGACATTTGGTGCATTAGGTTAATGCACTCTCGTCTGGTTTACGTAGTGGTTCCAAAACTTGCAGCAGACCCTGATGCGAATTCTTTTCCTAAGTAATTTTTAAAGCAATGTACTTCTGCTAAGATCGGTATACACCAGGGTTGCCACCTTTGGAAAGTAAAATAGGGAGCATACTGTCAGCAACGTGAGGATACAGCGCCGCAATGTACCCCGCGTGGCCAGTGATCAGTGACGGGAAATTTCAAAATTTGTTTAAGAAATAAGGAAAACTAAATTTCAGTGTTTATTATTAGAACATGCATTTAATAACAAAATTTTAATAATCTCTCTCTTTCAACAGAACATTTTCACAAACTATAAAAACCGAGGGGTATTCCGCGAAAAAATATGATGTACACTAATTCCCAAGATTGTTAGTAATTCCTCTAATTCCATACTAATTCCCTAGAAATTCTCCTAATTCCTTACTAATTCCCCTAATTCCCTTGTAATTTTCTAATTCCCTACTAATTCCCCAGTAATTCTTCTAACTCTTTACTAATTCTCCTAATTCCCTACTAATTCCCTTATAATTTTCTAATTCCCTACTAATTCCTTAGTAATTCTCCTAAATCTCCACAACCATAACTAGTAACACCCTTAGTATAATACTAGTTATTCTAAGAGAATAACACCAAAGTGGCAATATTAATATCTACTCTTCAATTAAATAAAAATAGTAAAAGTAAGATAATTAGATTATGTTGGAAATAGGGGTCAGAATTTCGATGTAAACGAATTTCTATGTGGTCGAAGTTTCGACAATTTTATTTCGTCATCCTCAGGATTCTGAAGATAAGCAACAAGGATTCCTAAGTCTATACATACATACTAAGTATGGATCATTCCTAAAGACGATAAACACCAGTCTTATAATCGCTTAAATGTACAATTAGCTATCGTAGTTATAACTCGATATTTTTTGTTAATACTGTTTTGTATGTTTATGTAAATAACCTTGCGGATGGCGAAATAAGATTGTCAAACCGTTCGACCATATAGATTTCAACCAAATTTCTTCAAAATCCTGACCCCAGTTCTCAAAATACTACTTCTACGATGAACTACATTATTGTTAAAACAAAATCTTGAAGATAATTAGAAATTGTGGAAATGTTTGCAATAATACCCCATGAAAAATGAACATTTTATTCACATAAAATACAGCGTGAGAGTGTATATCTATGGTTAATATTGAGAAGGTCCAACCTTTTTAATTAAAATGGCCTGATTCCAATTAGATTGATAGCACCGTAGAAGATCAAATCTTTATGTGTATTATCAACGTCTTCCTTTCGATGCCAAATAAAAAAGTTGAGCTGGGCTTTAAAAACTTTATTTTGTATTGCTCGTCTCCACTATCTTAAATTATTTGACCAATGAAAAATGACTGGTTGTTGAAAACTGCGTAATAGTTCTATTCGATCTAATTTAATTTCCAGTCATGTTTTGCCTAAGACGTATTTAGATCCGGACTGAAAAAAATCTCCCAAACTATCAACCGAATCGGAATCGCCGAGTGCCATATATGTTCGTCTAAGTCAAGGTTTGAAGTCGAGTCAGTGCCATTTGTTTTATTCCTTTTCTGTTGCTTCTTGTTGCTGATTTTAGAGGTTGAGGTTCAATCGATCCATACAAACTCTTGCGTTTGATCGATTCAAAGCCAGTAGCATAAATTATTTTTTAATTATTGACGACTTATTATGAACGATGAATTTTACATATGGTGATTTTTCGAATAAACGTTGACTACGCACATTTTCAGCATATCATCCCCATTATTTAGATTTGTTTTTACTAGATCTATGTCAATTTCGTTTTCTTCGTTTTCGACTTCGTTCTCACCCGCAGCGTCGTGTTGTCCTTTGTAAGTCCAGAATTCTAATGAAATTTCAGGAAAGGAACATATATGTATTTCCAATCATTGTCTTTTGCATCGATACCAAGTTGTTTCCTGTAAGCTAAAGCATTCTGAAGAGCTTTTCGACTTCGGGCTTTATATCCAAATTAAGCATTTTTTCTTCAGTTAGTATATTTTTTCTTTTATTTTTGAGCATTTTGTCTTCCCTTGGAAAGGTAAACGTCTCCATAAATCGTTGGTGGTACTCATATCATTCATTGTTTTTAATCTCTCAATTTTATTCAGCATGTTCTTTATACTAAAATTGGTTACTGTGGGATACGTGGAGGTCATTGATCTGACAGCCTTAAATAGAGATTGACGTGTTTGATGCAATCACAGGTCTGAACATATTAGGTTTTAGTTTACTGCTTTTGAGATTCAATATAAGTTTAATCAAGGCGTATCTGTTCAGCTCAATGCAAAGGTAGCAATTTCTGGACCAGAGTTGTATCTTGTTTGGTTGTTTGGTAGTTTACGCTACCTCTAATGCTGGCTCTCCATATTCTAGTAAAAATACAAAATACTAAATGTGATATAATCTGATACTCAATTCTATATTGGGACCCAAAGGAGACGACTCAATATAGTGCATATGTTAAGGTAAGCCACAGCGTCCTCACTCTGTGGAAACACCTTCAATTATTTTCAAACTACACATTTTTTGTATACCTACCACTATTTTTCAATAAATATAGGTTTTAAATTAAATACTTCTGATTTAAAATCCCTATTCATAGCAATAATAGAAAAGTAAGAAATAGTTTAGTAAAAGTTTATTTTGAGTAAATAAATAAAATGAAAAGCCGAATAGAGCAGTTGGTAAACGTTAGGCTGGCATAAGCAAGTCCTCCATTCGAATCCACGGTGGGCGTAATTTTTCCACATTGGCGGTTGATATCAAGTCCGGTGACACTAGGATGACTTGATGTTAATTTGACGTATTTCTCCTTACCAGGGTACGGGCAGATCATTCACCCCTATCACTCTAAAGTACTTTTGAATAGAATATATACTTTCTCTTTGTTCAGTTTTAGTAACAATAACTACATTATTGACATTGCTAAATTATAGGTTATGTTTCATCGTGATTCGCGTATATTGGAGTAAGATAGGTATAAAATAACTTCATTATTGGTTAAATAAACATGATAACAATTCCGCCTAATTTATTTGTACACGCTAAGGCCCATCACTTTTCCATCCTGCAGATCCAGAAATGTAGCGCATAGCAAATAGTTTTCTTTAATATAATACGATAAAGTACCTCCGAATATTTTTTTTCCTGAAATTTCTATAGATATATCAATTGAAAAGTAATGCCAATGTGACAATTATTAATTTACTATGCGATTGAAGAAAAGAGGAAGCTATTGTGTCCGCACTCTGTTAATTAACAGATACGTCAAATTGACATCAAGGCATCCTAGGTGAGACCATTGACATTTGGGCATCAAATTAATTATGCTCTTCTTAGTACCACAGACCTAAGAAACAGAATAACAAGGTCAACAAATCACCAAAATACACACCTGACACAATAGTTGCTACCAAAGCGCAAAACCCGAGCTCCAACTTTGTAACACAGATACTAGGCTAAGTGGAGCACTGCACCGCCAGACGCATGCGTACAAAGCACCAGCCTTTATACTAGTAGGTACAAAGAGGTTACTGATAATGCATCCATACATACATAAACTAAGTTCAATGTATACATTTAAAAATATAACTATAATAATATAGATTGAAAAGGTTACAAATTAGTTTCAATTACCTTTTTTAATTGTAGAATTGTATTGTAAAAAAATCAGGGTCGCCCAATTAAAAAATACAGTCAAGCATTATTTTCGGAGGCCCCGGAAGTATTTTATGCGAAATCGTATATCCCTCAAAAAACGGGGTGTTTGGAAAGAGGTTAATAAACTTCAAGGGGTGATAATACTCATCAAAATCAGATAACATTTTCAGTAAATATATGTTCGAAATGCGTTCTAAGAGAGCTACAGCCCTGAAAAAGGTAATAAAAACAGATTTTATTTAATTAGAATAATAGGTACACGTGCGAATCACTGAACCAATTTAACAATGCACTTATTTACCCTAAAGAAAGCGTGTAGAGGACTACTGTAGTGTGGGAGACGTTTACATTCGTTGCTCAAGATATAGAGTTATGTCTAAAGTTGTGTGCGCTGTGCTGCACTTCCTCATATTCATCCCTAATTCCTCAAATAATTCCTCTAATTCCTTAACCAATTCCTCTAATTCCTTAACTAATTCCCCTAATTCCTCAACCAATTCCCCTAATTCTTCCACTAATTCCCCAACTAGTTTCCCTAATTCCCCAACTAATCCCTTTAATTCCTCTAATTCCCTACTAATTCCTAGAGCTTGTACACCAAAATTCCCCCGCGGAATACCCCTCGATAAAAACTTACAACATATGCGTTTCTATTTGGCCAAAATTCTAAATAAAGTAATAATACACTGAATATGACTGTATTAAATTAATATAACTACAAAAAAGATTATACATTTTTCTTAATAAGTTTAGAAAAACCGTAATACATCTTTATCACCTTTCTTTAAATTTAAATGTGTATTTTGAATTTGATTTTGGCGCCATTTTATGATACGAATACGGTCAAATACTGGACAATATGGCATATCTTGGGAACGCGGGACATTTTGCTTAAATACGGGACTATCCCTTGAAATCCGGGAAGGGTGGCAACCTTGTTAAATATAGCCATTTAATTTAATGACCATACTTATAAATTACCCTGTATTTTTGACAAGGCTGATATGCCGATATTCTTTATAAGTACATTGTTTCAGAAAATATTTCGTTGGTATTTCAACAGCAGTCGACGAAAGCCAATCATTTGGAAAATTTCCAGATTTAGAAATACAGGGTGTCCCGCGAGAAATATGCCAAACCTTAGGAACATGTTCCTTGTGGAATTTATGCAAAAAAGTTATATCAAATGGGCCCGACTACAAAACATGACTGAGTTATGGCTTTTGAAAAAAAAATAGAAGAAATTTCATTAACCCATTTTATTAAAAAAAAACAATAGAAAATTTACGTGTAAGCAATATGACAAACTTTAGGTATATGTTCCTTGTGCAATTTTAAGCAAGAAAACTTATATCAACATAGCTCCGATTAAAAAGAGTAACTAAGTTATGGCATGTGGAAGAAAAGTGGAAAAAATAATCTTTTTATTTAAAATAATTTAAAGTGGTTAAAACAGGTCACTGGCAGTGGCGTAACTACCGAGGGGGCAAAGGGGGCAGCGGCCCCCGGGCCCTGAACTTTAGGGGGCCCAACGGGCCTCCTAAAGTTTAAAGCCCGGCAGGTCCAAACTAGGTCCCGTATAAAGTTTCAATGAGTCCGGGAAAAAACACAAGAAAGCCACGGAGAAATCTAAAACATGTCAAAAAGTTATTTGTTTGGTATAAATTTAAAATAAAATAATTTCTGTACACCCGATGCACCACGTCTTGCACGTGCACGTAGGTATTTCGCAGTCATCTCAGACTACTGATCTCTATTGAGAAGCAGAGAGCGAGAAATGTTCATACATCAGACATCATTACATTTTTTGCTAATCAGAAGTCTAGAAGATATCTTCTTGATTAGCAGATCAACAGTTAAAGCAATGTTATGCTTTGAATTGTACCTCGAAATGTACGGAAGTGCCGAATTGAGAAAATAATTATGTTTTTGTTTGTTCCTTTAGTGCGTAGATTTACGCCTTACAGGATTTATATTTATTATTATTATTATTTTCAATAAAAACGCGTATCTCGCTATAGTTCATTTTGCTTTGATGTTTCTGTTTATGAATTAAAAAAAGATAATTGAAAAATGATAACCAAAAATGCTTTGGCAAGAATAGGACTTACACTTGGCAATTAAGAGGCCCGGTGAAGATCACGGCCCCCGGGCCCAAAATTTGAAGTTACGCCACTGGTCACTGGTCTATAAAACCTGGAAGAAGAAGAAGAAAATTTACCGGGGAGGAACATGCGAAACTGTAAGGATATGTTTCTTAAGTGCTTGAATAATATTATAGTTACTTATTTAGTTACTACGTTCATCAAATTCTCTATTGTTTTAAATCGAAAATGTTGTTTATGAAATTTCTTGTAGTTTTCTTCAACAAGCTATAACTCAGTCATGTTTTAGTATCGGACCTATATTAATATAACTTTTTTGCCTATCAAATTGCAAGGAACATATCCCTAAGGTAGTTAAAATTCCTGAATTATTGTCTTTTCATTAATTTCAAAATTTGAAAAGATGTATTGTCTGGTCCGACTGCTTTTATTATCCATTTCTCGCAGCGGTTCACCTCTGTGATCATCAAAGATCTGCTATAAGTGTACTTAATCCCCTTCTGGTCAATCACTTGTATATTCTGATCATCCCATAGAGTAGATATTTGAGATTCATTTTGCCGACTCTACAATTATCCGAATTATAAGTAGCATTTTCATTATAAGAAGCAACTTCTAAGTATATTTTACAGGATTTTTTCACTGGGATTTTTATTGCCTTCTTGAGATTCTTTGATGAAGTAAATAAATATCTTTCCACTGCTAAAATATGAAAACGCAAATGATTTCATATACAGGGTGATTTTAAAATGTTTCGCCAAACTTCGGGGTATTGTTCTACACACCAAGGCAAGTAAAAAAGTCCATGTAAACATGTGTCCGAAAATCGCGCGTTTCCGAGTTACGAGCAATTTTTGAACTTGGGAAGTAGTCCAGTCAAATGGTGCTCAAAAAGGGCGAATAGGGGAGAGGTTTGGTGGAGTTCTGATATTTGGTTCCTATATGTTTTTTGGGTCGCTGTACACGAATATCAGGTTTTCCAACAAGAATTTTGACCGGAAACACGTTTTTAAGCAAAAACCGTGTAATAAATCGTTTTTTTAGTTTTTTTAGAATTACTCGAAAACTATACAATTTCGTAAATATTGAACCTATATGAAATAAAAGAGAGTAAAATTTCTTACATTTTATGTACTAGCGGTTTTTTCTCCGATCAATCGTTCAGCCGCTAGAGCGCCGCGAAGTTAGGTGTTAAAAGGGAATTATGCCAGTTTATTTCAAAGTAACTCGAAAACTATACATTTTTCGTAAATCAACAATGGTATATGAAATGAATCTTCATAATTGAAATGTTGGCAAACTCGATACTTGCGTACAGCGACCTAAAAACCATATAGGAACCAAATATAAAAACTCCAAAACTTTCCCCTATTTTCTACCATTTGACTGGACTATAATTTTGCGGCGCTCTCGCGGCTGAACGATTGATCGGAGAAAAAAACCTCACATACATAAAGTGTAGGAAACTGTGTCCTCTTTTATTTCATATAGGTTCAATATTTATAAATAATGGACATCTTTTGGGTACTTTTAGAAAAACTAAAAAAAATCGGTTTTTACAAGGTTTTTACTTAAAAAAACTTGTTTCCGGTCAAAAATTTTATTGAAAAACCTGATATTCGTGCACAGCGACCCAAAAAACATATAGGAACCAAATATCAGAACTCCACCAAAACTCTCCCCTATTCGCCCTTTTTGAGCACCAATTGACTGGACTACTTCGCAAGTTCAAAAATTGCTCGTAACTCGGAAACGCGCGATTTTCGGACACATGTTTATATGGACTTTTTTACTTGCCTTGGTGTGTAGAACAATACTCCGAAGTTTGGCGAAACATTTTAAAATCACCCTGTATATGTATATATATAGATCGGATTAAAACGTTCTTCGCCGTCTTCCGATTTCCAGTCTCCACCTCTCTCTGTCTTCCCAAAGATCCTCTTCAATCTCTCTCACCTTGATTTTTGTATCAATGCCTTCTTTACAACTCCTTCTGGGTCTTCCCCTTCGCCGTCTACTTTGTGCTATCCAAATTATTATTTGTTTGGGTAACCGATGTTCGCCCAATCTTTGTACATGGTCGTACCATTTTAATTGGTTAACTTGTATGTCCTCAGTTATGGTGTGTTTAACCCCCATTATTTCTCGTATTCTATAATTTCTGACTAGATCCAATCTTGATTTACCGGCAGCCCGCCTCCAGAAGTTCATCTCCGTTGCTTGTAAATTTTGTATTAATTTTTCGTTTAGGAGCCATATTTCGCTACTATATGTGGTGATGCTTTTAACTATACTATTGTAGATTTTGTGTTTGTTGTTTTTAGATATATTTTTGTCTCATAATATGTTGTTAAGTAGCCTGATTCCTTTTCTCCCTTGGGTATTTCTATCTTTAATCGCATCACTCATTTTTATATCGTTGGTGATCCACATGCCTAGATATTTGTATTTTTCGCATTGTTTTATCTCTTTTTCTTGTTTTCCTTCTATAGGATCAAATTTCGTTGTTGTCCTCCAATGCACATGTATTCCGTTTTCCTCATGTTGAATTACACGCCCCATTTTTAGTACTCCTACACTAGCTTGCGTGTCATCAACTCGAGGTCTTCATATTCTTGTGCGATAAGCGATAACTATTTGATCATTCGCAAAACTTGTGTGTATATAGTGGTAACATTTAATGGAATTCCCATACCTTTGCATTTTCGTTTCCACATCTTCAATGCCTGTTCTAAATAAACCTTGAAAAGTGTCAGTGATAGGCAACCCCTGTTTCAGTCGTTTTTTTGTGTTAAATCCATTCGAAATTGTCTTACCAATTTTTACTTTTGGTGTATTATTTTGGTACAGCTTCTGGACTGCTTTGATTAAAGTTACACTTATGTTAGTTGTTTCTAGCGATTCCCAAAGCTTATTTTGTGGTATATTATCATAGGCCTTTCTAAGGTCGACGTATAGGAGATGAATCTCCTGGTTACCGGCAATTTTTTTCTCTATAATCTGGATTACAGTGAATAGATGGTCTATGGTGGTCTTTTCAATTTTTTTCTTTAACAGCTTTCCATACACTCTTGAGATCGAACTTAACACGGCGATTCCCCTATAATTATCGCAGTTGTCTTTGCTTCCTTTTTTATGAATTGTAGTGATCCATGATGTCTT
Source organism: Agriotes lineatus (assembly GCA_940337035.1). Taxonomy (NCBI): domain Eukaryota; kingdom Metazoa; phylum Arthropoda; class Insecta; order Coleoptera; family Elateridae; genus Agriotes; species Agriotes lineatus. The sequence goes on along the minus strand of CALNHX010009690.1, from coordinate 5,525 downwards.
CCACTCATCCGGAATCTTTATTCCATTTATACAGTCCTGGAATAGTTTGTTAAGTGTTTGAATAATTTTTCCGTTCCATATTTTAATAATTCAGGTGGAATATAACCAGGTCAAGGGGACTTTCCGTTTTTCAGAGATCGGCAAATGTCTTTAACCTCTCTAGTACTGATTCTGTTTGGGGATGCAGTTGTTGATATATTCGTGAAATCCAGCTGTTTAAATTCTGATCTGTTTTCTGTTAATAATTCGGAGAAGTACTTATCCCATGTCTCTAACGTTATTGGTGATATGATATCCTTTGTTGTTCTTTAGCGTAGTGACTTTAATATTCAACTTTCTGAATATCTGCTTCCCCCTATATAAGTGTTTAGTCTTGTGCATTTCTTTTCCCAGCTTTCATTTTTCTTTTGCGTTATTCCTCTTCGGACTTTTGCTTGAGCTTCTTTATATTTTGCTTTATGCTGATCTGTATTAGAACTATATCTTTGGTACTTTTTTCTTTTATCGTTAATAAGTTCTTCGATTTCCTGATCCCACCAACATGGTTTACGTCTTTTGCTGATTTCATATTTTAGCTTATTCCGCCGCATCTTGCAGACATTTTTTAATATAGTTATAATGATCGTCAGTACTATCACAGTTATATTGTGTTAATTTCTCATCTAGGCACTTTCGTGGTTTAAGCTTTGGAGGTTATATCTGAATTCCGTCGTGTTGTCATTTTTATCACTGGGCTCTCCTGTGCTTTTTCTTGGTCTAAGGGGAAGGATACTTGTTTTCAGCAGATAATGGTCACTCCCACAGGTTGCTCCCTTTTGAACTCTAACATCTTGGATTTTTAACTTTGTATTTTGCCGGACTATCGAATAATATGTGGTGGATTTAAGGTTGCGTGTACGTTCTGTCCATGTATATTTGTGAATCCAACAATGTTGAAAAAATCCGTTCGATATTCGTAAGTCATTTTGTTCGCATAGTGTGATGAGTCGAGTACCATTATCATTTGTGATATTTTCTCCATATTGTCCTACTGTTTTATCCTGGCCTTTACTTCCTGTTCTAGCGTTTCGGTCTCCGAGCAATATTATTTCTCTTTTTGTCGTTCCAATCTTTAAGATTTCATACGCTACTTCTTCAAAGAATTCCTCTTTTTTGTTTACTAGGGCGTCATCGTTCAAGGCGTAAGTCCCTATGATAGTGATTTTATTTCCATATAGGCATAGATTGATTTTTATTATACGCTCACTAATTGCTTCCCAGGATGTTATTGATTTCCTTAGGTTTTTACGAATGAAAATAGATACCCCCTGTTGTGCTCGTTGATCTTTTGACGCTCCAGAGTAGAAATGGTCGTAATATCCTAAATTCTCTGACCCTTGTCATTTTTTCTTGGTTTCTGTCAGCACTATTATGTTCATCTTCAATTGTTTCAATTCAGCAATGATTTCGTTTGTTTTCTGGGTAAAACCTTGAGTATTCCAAGTTCCAATATTCATAGTCAGTTTTCGTAGCATTGGTCGTCGTCGTTTTGTTTTCCGTCCTTTCCGAGGCTTCTTACTGTAATTTTTTACCTGTATATATATTTTTATGAGTACCGAGGGGTTGGCCCGATGCCTCAACCTTCAACCTGGACGACCTGGGCTTTGATTTCGGAGTGTTCCGTCTCTTAGAAATGATTTCATATCTTTCATAAAACAGTTTAGTTGATTTTGTTGCCATTGTCGCGAATCTAGGCGTCCATATAATTTCACACAATAAATACATTCTAATTGTTCTACAATGGCAGTGGGATTAACAAAATAAGTACTTAATATACGTTTTAAAGATTTTAGAATTAAATACTTCGACATTTAAAACATTGTTATTAAGCTATTTCTTATTGACTTCATGGCAAATAAGTAATTTTGGCTTAAAACGTACATATTTACTTTCTGGGATGATTTTCTGATTTTAGAGAACTACTTTTGTCATTTAATCGTTAGTGGCTTCAAGTTAAACTTTTAAAACCTACCCAATTGTTTGATTTGCAGGCTTTGTTCATGTAATTTTTAAGGTAGAATTGCGGACATATGCAGTTGGTGCAGCTGTTATATCATAATTTGAGAAAACAAAGTCACATCAAAGTCAATTATTACACTGTTTTCGAAGAAGAAGGGTGTAATAACATTATTGTATAACGTATGACAGATTCTTCTTAGAATACCATTATGCATACCACAAATCGAGAAACTTGTTTTTTTAGATAGTCTTGGTTTGTGCAGTTGGTACATTGTAAATGACCAACCAATGTCACAGGATTGGTATTCCAACACATTCAGCATTTTGTTCCTATTATTATTATTACTATTCTGCATCATTTTCGCGAAGGCATTGTATATGGTGAAATGTGGCAACGCCCCATCTGCTTTGTGTGTGAGTATAATAGTAATTTGTATACCAAAGCATTGAAGTTAAACTTTTTATCACGAATGTAGATTTAGTTTGCGGGGTCCATATGGCCAAGGCAAATTAGCTACAGAGGGATAAAAAGCAACTACAGTGCCGAGGGTACATTGTTTTTTTTTAAATCGAGGAATCGTGAAATTATAACATTTTAACCACCTTTTGTAGATTATGTAGACGTCGGTTGACATTTATCTGTCGCCCGACCACTTACAAAAAGTCGTAAAACAATGGATTACTTTACGGCCGATTTCTCGTTTTTAATGACGATTTCAGCGTTCTTCACTGCCGGCCGATTTAAAAAAAAGTTTTTTTATTTTAATTATCCCTTATAAACATAAGAACTTTCCTAAAGACGTGTATAATTCAGATATATAGCCGAATCCTTTTACACGATTGCTTCTTAGCTCGATGCCCGATTCTCGAATCTCTCCCTCTCAAGTAGGGCTTCTTGTACAAGACTGGTGCCGGGGAAGTAAACATCAATGAAATGCTTGAGAGTCCCTTCCCTGGTATCAGTGAAGGTACACGATAGTAGTCTTAGCATCCCCAGCCTGGAATCTGGAGTTTTGTAAACACTTTCTGCAGTCTAGCTGCTTCTGGTATATACCTTCCTTTTACCTTCCCTGCATTGTTTGACAGGACAATAATTGGTCTCGTATGACTCTACGAGATCAACTTCATTATGAAGATAATTTACTATAAAATTTGAAGCTGGAAGAAAAGAAGAAGAAATTCAATTTTCATCTCAATTATGAAGAATTTTCATTGAAAATTAATAATTTTTATCACACACAACAAAAATTATCGACTTGAAAATAAATTCCCGACTTACTTAATATTTTCTCAACTATGCAAGTAAAACGCTTGATATTGCAACTTCTTGACGAGTAACAATTTACTGAATTTATTTTCAGCGAACCAAAAGACAAGCATAATTGTAATGTTTGATAGCTTGTAGCCTGCATCCACCGCGTCGTTATTTTCGATCAACACCTAACACTTATAAAATAGGTCATCGTCTATAAATAAGTAGGGTAATGTATTATTAATAGATATTATTGTTTTTGTTTTTTACTTCCTTTTACGATAAAGGAAGTATTGGATTCACCCCAAAAATTCGAAATTGAGTTTTCAACAGACCTTCCTCTGAACTAGTGTTGCCAGATCCGTTTTTCTAAATATCGGGACCTAAATGAAAAAAAAGCGGGACTGGAACGAAAAAATCGGGACGTAGAAAAAATGCATAAATATGGTTACACAATCTTTTTTTTAAAAACTACAGACCTCACTGAGATCAATCAAACCTTAAGATTTAAACAAAAATATATTATTTTCAAAAGGAAGTTGCCATGTAAGGAATCATATGAATATCTATTATTTTTTATGGAACACATATTTTGAGCTTGATTTTTCCGATTGTAACATTTTCTTTTCTTTTAGGACAAATCTATAAAACTCTTCACAAGACATCCGAAAATTTACTTTTATTTGAATCTCCGCCTTTACATGTTCTATTGATAATTTATTACGTCTGTCAATCCATGTTACATTTGCTTGCGAGAAAACCCTTTCAGTCGATGCATTCGATGAATGAAAAAGCGGGATTTAGGGTGTCCCGCTCAGGGTGCTGGCGGGACGTGTCCTGAGAGGGCTAAAAAACGGGACGTCCCGCCAAAAGCGGGACGTCTGGCAACACTACTCTGAACCCAAAAAACATGTTTTTGTTCATTGATCTGTCTGTCTGTCTGTCTGTGTTTCTGTGAACAGAATATTTTAAAAACGAAAAGAGGTATGGCGTTGAAACTTCATATATAAGTTTTGTGTACCATCTTGATGCGACAGCAAGCTTTTAAAGAAAATTGCATAACCGCAAGTATGGTGTTTACTCTTGTGATTTTTCAGTTTTTTAAATTTTTTTCAAAAACGCCTCTAATAATTTTTGTCAAACTTTACTTATTTTCTTACATTTTAAATTGATGTGATATAGGTGATTTTCCAGTTGAGTATGTACCTTGAAAATGGGTTTCTTTTGTTTTTTTCCTATTTTTTTTATTAACTCCTATTTTAAATAGAACACCGGGTATATTATTACATTTTCGAATTCAGCTTAAAATTTTAGAGAAAATTTGTCTCTTGAACTAACGCTCTATTTTGCACGGTTTCTGTAGAATTAGTAATTTTTGAACATTTTTGACATGCTTAAAAATTAAAAATCTAATTTTTGGCTAATTATAAGCTCGCTGTAAACGGAAGTTGTGTGCGTGTATCACAGCAGATTTTTAAAAATATTTTTTAATTGTATGTATACTCTGTTCATATACTATGTTTTGCAGGAAGGTTGACCATGGAAGTTTCCCCAGTTCAGCTATGTAAAAATACTTTATTTCCTCTTGACTTGTTATACGGTCATTACTGTCGTCTGAACTGACTCGGTAAATGAGTCTTTACAGGCCAGGTGCCTGTAAAATGGTGCCATTGCGACTTTACAAGCACCTTATTTTTTAATAGATACATTCTTTGTTAATCACTAATATAAATATTTAGGATTTTCAGCAAGAGGAAATAAAACGTTGTACACGGCTCGCTTGCAATTAGCCTATATTGGGGCTCACCGGATTACAGGGCTCGGTCCTACGACGCTCACCGTGCAAATAATCCAGCTCCCCCATAAAGGCTACTCGTAATTTACTAAGCTTGCCACGTAAATAAAAAATAACTATTGTTTTGTGTAAAGGAGTTTTACAATACCTACATTTGAGGTTTCCAAATGGGTTAGAAAACATGACAAAACACCTTCAAATGCAAAGTTGCCACATTTAAGCAAAACAAAAAATAGAACTTTAGTAGTTTTTATGTATGTATCCAGTTTTAGTAATTATGTAATTGAAGAAATTGTTAATTAGTTACATGTCTTACAAGTTACAACACTTTAGATTTTTAGATAATTCTTCACGTGTATTCTCAAAATAAGCAGTCCATCTGGCAACAATATTCTAATCTGTCAAACGACATTAAATTTGTTTGAAATTGTATACTCTATAGTCTCTATACAACAAAATTAAAATTACAGTTCGTTCATG